>JAAALK010002138.1:0-22648 GCA_019279435.1 Zizania palustris | reverse complement strand
ACCATATTAGAATGACGGCTGTTAATAAACCTTTTTGTTCAGGAAGTGAACTTTTGATTCTTGCACATTACAGGTGGTGAAGTTTTCACAACATTCTAGTCGGAACTGAAACCCAACAAACATCTCCTTCGGTACTATTACACCATATTATAATGATTGGGCATGATAATAAACCTTTTTGTTCTGGATGCGAACTTTTGATTCTTGCAAATTTTGGGTGGCGGCGATTTCACAACATTCGTGTCAAGAATGGAAACCCAAGAACACCTCCTTCGGTACTAATACACCATATTAAAATGATTGGGCATGTTAATGAACCTTTTTGTTCTGAAAGCGAACTTTTGATTCTTGCACATTACGGGTGGTGAAGTTTTCACAACATTCTTGTCGGAACTGAAAACCCAACAAACATCTCCTTCGTACTATTACACCATATCAGAATGATTGGGCATGATAATAAACCTTTTTGTTCTGGATGCGAACTTTTGATTCTTGCAATTATGGTGGCGATGATTTCACAACATTCGTTGTCAAGAATGGAAACCCAAGAACACCTCCTTACGGTACTAATACACCATATTAAAATGATTGGGCATGTTAATGAACCTTTTTGTTCTAAAAGCGAACTTTGATTCTTGCACATTAACGGGTGGTGAAGTTTTCACAACATTCTTGTCAGGAACTGAAACCCAACAAACATCTCCTTCGTACTATTACACCATATTCAGAATGATTGGGCATGCATAAAACCTTTTTGTTCTGGATGCGAAACTTTGATTCTTGCAAATTATGGTGGCGTAGGATTTCCCAACATTCGTGTCAGAATGGAAACCCAGAACACCTCCTTCGGTACTAATACACCATATTAAAATGATTGGGCATGTTAATGAACCTTTTTGATCTGAAAGCGAACTTTTGATTCTTGCACATTACGGGTGGTGAAGTTTTCACAACATTCTTGTCGGAACTGAAACCCAACAAACATCTCCTTCGGTACTATTACACCATATCAGAATGATTGGGCATGATAATAAACCTTTTTGTTCTGGATGCGAACTTTTGATTCTTGCAAATTATGGGTGGCGATGATTTCACAACATTCGTGTCAAGAATGGAAACCCAAGAACACCTCCTTCGGTACTAATACACCATATTAAAATGATTGGGCATGTTAATGAACCTTTTTGATCTGAAAGCGAACTTTTGATTCTTGCACATTACGGGTGGTGAAGTTTTCACAACATTCTTGTCGGAACTGAAACCCAACAAACATCTCCTTCGGTACTATTACACCATATCAGAATGATTGGGCATGATAATAAACCTTTTTGTTCTGGATGCGAACTTTTGATTCTTGCAAATTATGGGTGGCGATGATTTCACAACATTCGTGTCAAGAATGGAAACCCAAGAACACCTCCTTCGGTACTAATACACCATATTAAAATGATTGGGCATGTTAATGAACCTTTTTGTTCCGAAAGCGAACTTTTGATTCTTGCACATTACGGGTGGTGAAGTTTTCACAACATTCTTGTCAGAACTGAAACCCAACAAACATCTCCTTCGGTACTATTACACCATATTAGAATGATTGGGCATGATAATAAACCTTTTTGTTCTGGATGCGAACTTTTGATTCTTTCAAATTATGGGTGGCGATGATTTCCCAACATTCGTGTCAAGAATGGAAACCCAAGAACACCTCCTTCGGTACTAATACACCATATTAGAATGATTGGGCATGTTAATGAACCTTTTTGTTCCGGAAGTGAACTTTTGATTCTTGCACATTACGGGTGGCGAAGTTTTCACAACATTCTTGTCGGAACTGAACCCAAGAAACACCTCCTTCGGTACTATTACACCATATTAGAATGATTGGGCATGACAATAAACCTTTTGTTCTGGATGCGAACTTTTGATTCTTGCACATTACGGGTGGCACAGTTTTCACAACATTCGTGTCCAGAAGGGAAACCCAAGAACACCTCCTTCGGTACTAATACACCATATTAAAATTATTGGGCATGTTAATGAACCTTATTGTTCCAGAAGCGAACTTTTGATTCTTGCACATTACGGGTGGCGAAGTTTTCACAACAGTCTTGTCAGAACTGAACCCTAAGAAACACCTCCTTTGGTACTATTACACCATATTAGAATCACTGGGCATGTTAATCAACCTTTTTGTTGCGGAAGCAAACTTTTCATTCTTGCACATTTTGGGTGGCGAAGTTTTAACAAATTCTTGTCGGGACTGAAACCCAAGAACTCCTCCTTCTGTACTAATAAACCATATTAGAATGATTGGGCATGTTAATGAATCTTTTTGTTCGGAAGCGAACTTTTGATTCTTGCACATAACGGGTGGTGATGTTTTCACAACATTCTTGTCGGAACTGAAACCAAAGAAACATCTCCTTTGGTACTATTACACCATATTAGAATAATTGAGCATTATAATAAACATTTTTGTTATGGATGCGAACTTTTGATTCTTGCAAATTATGGGTGGCGACGATTTCACAACATTAGTGTCAAGAATGGAAACCCAAGAACACCTCCTTCGGTACTAATACACCATATTAAAATGATTGGGCATGTTAATGAACCTTATTGTTCTAGAAGTGAACTTTTGATTCTTGCACATTACGGGTTGATGGAGAATGATGGGTGAAATGGATGGCCCGATATTTCGGTGAGTTGATAGAGATAAGATAACTTCGATTGGATGGAGACGACATTGACGACCTGACTACAACCGTACGAGACGTTCGTGTTGCGCATTAGCGATCGATACACCAACTCCAAGGGTTGTTGATCTTATCGGTGATCAACCTTGTTCCTTCAAGCAATCGAAGAACGAGTAAGAACAAGATAAAGGAGCAACTAGTATTGCTAGATGTGAAAGACGCACAGGGATAGTTGGGGTTCTGAAACGTGAAACCGGCGATTTAACCGATCACGGGTTTACACGGACAAGTAGCATTGGCTAAACTTTTATCTAATCAAAACCCGAATTACAATAGAAGTCTCTAGGGTTATTTATAGCCCTAGGGACGTTCCCAATGTTTGGAAAACTTATTACATATGGAAAGGTGTAGGACCGAAAGTAGCGACCAGAGGGGGGGTGAATGGGCGCCTAAAAAATTCTTTCGAATCAATGGCCTAATCCCAACACCCAACGCACCTCAACAGACTAAGCAAGGAAAGGTGAACAGATCAACAGAGCCTCAAAGGATCTAGCCTAACAACAACTAGTGTCCTAATCGAAAAGACACCAACACAATGCTAATAGGCTGATTAACAAAGCATTCAAAACATGGCAGATCAAACTTCACAGAAATAAATCATCACAGCAATTGATCTAAGTGCATGTAAAATGAGATGAGAAGTTACTGTTCAAAATTTGTCTCCAGTTAGGTACTTGACGAAGCCTACAGCTTCAAAGCCTGTAGAGTCGGAGCCTGCTTCGAAGTTGAGGTGCGAAGGCTGACGGAGACGAAGCTGGTTCTGAGTGTTTGTGCGAAGCATGATGAAAACGTCCTGAAGTATGCTTCGAAGTCTTCGTGTGGAGGTTGTTGATGTGGACAGCGAAGTCTGTCCGAAGTATGCTTTGGGTCTTTCACACTTCGGAGCTTTGGTGCTTAACTCAGGAAAAATACAAGTTCAAAGCCAACAAATATCGAAGCCTGATGTAAAAAATCGAAGCCTGAAATAAAACGTAGCTTCGCATCTACCTTCGCAGAATACTTCACACGAAAACCAATGAAGCTTATGCTTCGAACCTACGCTGTCCCGAGCTTAGAGTCGAAGCTACATAACAGCCTTCACAGCTAGCTTCGAAGCTAGCTCGAAGAGTAACTCCGCACACGAATCTGAAAAGCAGAGTCAGCGAAGCCTGCTTCGGCAAAAGAAATCTTTTGATCGAACTGTACTACAGCCAGGAAGCATAAAACGCAGCTGGAACTCTGTACAAAGACAAGCTATTTCGAAGCTAGTGTCTCTAGGCCATCGATCAAGTAGAAGCTAGGCAAGGAAAACAAGAACATGTGCTGAGATAGGCTGCCAAAGAGTCTAGGAACCAACAGCTCGACTTACAGAGAAAAATCAATGAAGTTGTTGAATACTTCGCCACAAACAATTGCTGAACACGTAATCGAGTGCCTCTAGACAAAAGCAAGACTTGTAGGGACTGCAGCTACCAGACTAGCTATCCTAGCAGCCATAAACACAAGCTAGCTACAACACAGCCTAGTGTAAAAAATAGATGAAATAGAAACCAGCCTAGGCTGCAGCAAGACACAAATCAACGCAGGAAATCAGCATGCTTAAAAACTGTGCCAAGAAAGAGAACTCACTGCCGTGCAACAAAAGTACTAGCAAATAAACTATTCTGCACTAGGAGCCATGAAAGGCTAGTTGATGTTGCTAGACATAGGTATATGTCATAGAGTGCTGCAGCCACTAGTTGCAGCTAGGCTCTTGCAGGGGTTCTGTGCATGAATAAAAGAGACCCGCAAGAAAGATGTTTCAGGAACACGGCATCTAAAACGAAGCAGAAATAAAATACTTCAAGGATAGACTATGCTCTGCCAAAGACTATTAAAACTGTCAAAGGAAAAACATAGCCCGCGCATATAGAAAAGCAAGATACGCGAAATGATGCAACAAAAGCCAAAATCGCAGCGAGACGTCAAAAAATTAATAGGGGAAGAATAAAACTGACGAAGTGGATTCTTGACGTATGCGCATAGAACAGGAACAACCGAGAGACATGGCGGCGCTCACAGGAACAGGGGATGAGGAGGAGCAAATCGTGGGGAAAGTGAACTCACATTTGTCATTTAGCTGAGTTAACCCTAACCCTAGGGATTGGGGCCTATTATAGGCAGCCCAATAAATGGGGAAAATGCAGAAATACCTTTAGGGTTTTTTACAGACGCTGAAATAAATGGAAAAGACCAAACTGCCCTTAGGATATTTTCACAGGCTCGACTGACTGACTGTGGGCCTAGGGACAAAATAGTAAACTCCTATTTACATATGACTTATCCGGAAGCTAAGCTTTCGTAGCGACTACGGCTTCTCTTCTAGACAGTCTGACGCGAGATCAGCGGTCGTCAGTTTTGCGCCGAAACTGACAAAGCCGCCACCGACTTTGCACCAGGTACCCGGATTGGGCCGGCCCGACTCCGCAGCTCTCTCAGCCTGGCAATCGATCACCGCCCGTGTACCTGAGTCAATCCTGGTCAACAGCCCAGTGGGTCCTCTGCTTCACCTAGCCCATGTACCCGGATTGGGCTAGCCCGACTTCGCGGCCCCTCTGCCCGACAGTAGCTCGCAGCCCGTGTACCTGAGTCACACGCGGCCCATGAAACAGCAGATCTCCTTTCCTCTTTTGTCCTCTTTGACTATCGTTGACAATGACTCATCACATCTAGAGCCATGAGGCCCACGCTATTCAGCATGGCTCCTAATTCTCCCCCTTGATGAGTGCATTATCAACACTTCAACTCTTCAGTCTTCAATTCCTGCAAACATCTGTGGAAACACGAAAACAAAGCACAAGAAAACAAAGAAGAAGAAAATAAAGTAAAAGTTTAACCCTAATGACCAAAAGCCAAACAAAAGCAAGAAGCGGTCATTATGGTTAACCAAAATGTAAAAGCTCAAAATGAGTGATATCTCAGAAACATCAATGAGGATATCAAAAGAGTAAGGCCAATCGGGACAAAACACCCCCTTAAACTCTTATCCCAAAAATTCTCCCCCTTGTTGACAAGTGAACTCATCAAGCACTCAAAAGAGACATAGAATCCCCCTGAAACGCAACTCCCCCTCAAAATATGCAAGGAATGCAACTGGGGTGCAGGTGGAGTGAAGAAAACATGCTTCTCAGATATGATTGACTGTAATTACAACATCTAACAAGTATAGCAAAAGACATACTGTCTAAGACACATGGCATGATCAGTGCAACAGATGATATCTAAAGAAAGTCATTAGCACCCATTTTCAATTTTTGCAAACAAAAGCATCACCACATTTTCCAGTTGACAAGCAAGGTAAAACATGAGATGCAGAAGCTAACTACTATATACCAAGATAAGCATTGTCCAAAACAAAGTGCTTCAGCAAACTTGTTGTCCTTTTAATTTTCAGGCTTTTTCACTTTCCTTTTTCATTTTTGCCAAGGGTTATTTGCATGTCAAACTTTATGCTAACCGACCAAGTCAAGCCTAGGCCAGAACTGGACCATTTGAAGCTTAAGACATTGGTCTTAGCATACACTACATTGTCCTAGTTCATACCAAAGTGATATGGTAAGCAGTCCAGAACAATGCAATGTGACAAAGCAAACCCACTTAGATCTTTTCAACTTAAGCATAAAAAGGTATGGAATTTTCATTCATTTTTGATTTTTATCATTTTTATAGCACATTTTCCATGTTAAAGCAGAAAGATGTCCAAGTTGCATATCTGCATCTATGTGAGGAACTAGCTACAAGGTATGTAATAGATAGCAAAAACACTCAGCCTACACATGCTAGTTACCAGAAGCAATGGTGATCATTTTCAAGTTTAAAGCATAAAAGCCATGCATATGACAGATATCAGACATATCAAGTGAACTGAACCAAAGCATGATCATTGACAAGTATTCAAAAGCATGTACCAGCTAGAATAAGTAAAGCAGTTCAATCATATAACAGAAGCAGCTCAAAAGTGTGATATGTGAATATGCATGATATGAACACACACAAAAAGACTCAAGAAAAGAGTAAAGAAGAAAGAAAACTGACTCAAAATATCCTAAAAAGGATACACAACACCCAAATCCCCTCGTAAATGCTCAAAGGTAGACTGATCTAGGGGTTTGGTGAAAATGTCAGCTAACTGATGATGGGTATCAACATGAATAAGGTCAATGACACCTTTCTCATATTGATCCCGCAAAAAGTGAAAGCGCACATCAATGTGTTTGGTTTTTGAATGGAGACATGGGTTTTTCCCTACACTAATTGCACTAGTGCTGTCGCAAAACAAAGGAACTCTGGTAGGAAAGAACAACCCAAAATCTCGAAGAGTGGAAATCATCCAAACCAACTGTGAGCAGCAGCTGGTAGCAGCTACATACTCAACCTCAGTGGTCAAAAGAGCAACTCCAGATTGCTTTCGAGAAGACCAAGACACAAGAGAAGAACCAAGAAACTGGCAAGTACCGGAAGTCGACTTGCGATCCAACCGGCACCCACCAAAGTCAGCGTCCGAAAATCCAGATAAATCAAGAGATGATGATGCTGAGTAGTAAAGACCAAGATCAGGCGCATAAGTAAGATACCTGAAGATGTGCTTGACAGCTTGCCGATGAGACACGCGTGGTGAAGACTGGAAGCACGCGCACAGTCCCACGGCGAACTGTATGTTTGGCCTCGTCGCCGTCAAATACAGCAGCGAACTGATCATCCCTCGAAACTCTCTCTCGTTGACCTTGACGCCGCTCTCGTCCTTGTCCAGACCCCCAGATGTGCCCATCGGGGTCATCTGCGGCTTCAACTCACCACCAAAGTCAATTTTTTTCAACATGTCATGAGTGTACTTACCTTGGTGGATGAAAGTGTCATCCTTGGTCTGCTTGATCTGGAGCACTAAGAAGTACTTGAGCTCACCCATGAGGCTCATCTCAAACTCGCTGTGCATCTGCTTAGAGAACTTGGACACAAGAAAGTCAGTAGTACCACCAAAAATAATATCGTCCATGTAAATCTGATCGACTAAGAAATTTGAAGCATCTCTGAGCAAGAAAAGAGTTTTGTCCACAGAACCCATCACAAAGCCTTTCCGCAACAAAAATTGCTTTAACTGATCATACCAAGCCCTGGGGGCTTGCTTCAACCCGTATAAAGCTTTCTGCAACTTAAAAACATGTCGAGGAAACTTAGGGTTCTCAAAACCAGGGGGCTGCCTAACATAAACTTCCTCCTCTATGAATCCGTTCAGAAAAGCACTCTTAACGTCCATTTGAAAAATCTTAAAACCCTTCGAAGCGGCAAAAGCTAAGAGAATGCGAATGGACTCAAGACGGGCAATAGGGGCGAAAGTTTCTTCAAAATCAATGCCCTCCTCCTGACAAAAACCCTGGGCAACTAATCGAGCTTTGTTGCGCACCACAACCCCATCTTCACCTTGCTTGTTCTTGAACACCCACTTGGTGCCTATGGGGTTGCATCCGGGTGGCAGCTCAACCAGTGTCCAAACTCGATTGCGGACAAAATTCTCAAGCTCTTCTTGCATGGCATTAATCCAATTAGAATTAGAAAGAGCATGAGAAACGTCTATGGGCTCAAAAGATGCAACAAAAGCAGATTCAGCAAACACAGCAAGAGAGTCAACAGACGAGCGCAAAGTTCTTGTAGACACATCACCGATGATGAGCTCTGAGGGGTGATCACGCTGAACTGCTCGGGATCCCTGGTGATCTGAAGTCACCTCACCGGAGTCAGCAGCTGGCACCTCTGGACTCGACTGAGGGGGGCTCGATCGAAGTGGAAGAAGTGATCAGAGGTCCGCCCTCATCCTCAGTCAAAGTCTCAAAAGGTGTGGGCTCTGCAGGAGGTGTAGAAGGCCGACCCTCATCAGCAGCTGGAGTATCCTCATCTTCCTCGAAGATGGATTCTCTGAGCTCATCATCACCAGAAAGCTCAAAAGAAGGAGTTAAAGAAGGCAAGGACTCATCAAAAGAAACCTCGCAAGTCTCGACAAGCTGTTGGGATTCGAGGTTCCAAACACGAAAACCTCGAGAATGCAATGCATAACCAAGAAAAACTCCGTCCCAGCAACGAGACTCAAACTTGTCCAAATGCCCTCCCTTCTTGTGCACAAAGCACTTGCAGCCAAACACTCACAAGTGGCTCACCTTGGGTTGTCTGCCAAATCGCAACTCGTATGAGGTCTTACCTAGGTAAGCTCTAAGAAAAATGTGGTTGGCCAGATAGCAAGTCGTGTTCATGGCTTCAGCCCAAAAGTGCCTAGGAGTCCTGTGCTCATTGAGCATCGTCCTGGCCATCTCGACTAGCGTGCGGTTCTTTCGTTCCACAACGCCGTTCTGTGGGGGAGTGTAAGGAGCAGAAAACTGATGGTCAAGACCCTGATCACTACAGAAGCTGACGAACTGAGAGTTCTTGAACTCAGAGCCATTGTCGGAGCGAATTGCTCACATCCGACCATTGTTCTCATTCTTCAGCTTCAAAATCAGGTCATGAATAAAATGAAAAGTTTCATCCTTAGACTCCAAGAAGAAAACCAACGAGAAACGAGAAAAATCGTCAACAATCACAAGTGCGTACCACTTCCCACCGACTGAGCGTACCCGAGCTGGACCGACAGTGTCCATGTGTAACAGCTCGCCTGGATACAAAGTCATCACCTGAGTCACAGGTGAGTGAGAAGCGGCAACCATTTTCCCGTGACGACAGGGATGGCAAACTAGATCTTTCTCCATTTTAAGCTTGGGCAATCCTCGAATGAGGTCCATAGAGCTTAACCTGACTAGCAGATCAAAACTCAAATGACCTAACCTCCTATGCCACTTCCAGAGCTCAGAAGAAGATCCAGCAATCAAACAGCGAGAAGGGCCAAAAGAACTAGAGAAGTCAATTCGAAAAACTTTACCGAAAGGTAAGATCTGGCAAAACAAAGACCCTCTAGAATCAAACACAGAAGAATTGCCCTTCTTAAAACGCACCTCCAAACCATCCTCAAGAAGTTGCGAAATAGAAATCAAGTTAAAGTTCAGATTTTTAACTAAAGCAACGTTCTTCAAGGAAAAATGGTCTGAAATGTGAATTGAGCCAATGCCACTTACTTTCCCTTGACCACTGTTCCCGAATGTGATGTACTCTTTGGAGCTCGGGGGAGTGAGACTGGAGAACCATCTGCGATGTCCCGTCATGTGGAGAGAGCAACCTGAGTCCATGATCCAAACGTCCTCTAGTCCCCGATCCTGCACAATCAGTGGCTGTAAGTGGGAGCAAATGGTCCGGCACCAGGTTTAGCAAAAGAGCTAAACTAGTGTCGAGCCATCTGCTCAAAAGACGGAAAGCAGAAATCATCAGAAAAGTTTGGACCAAAACACGGCTCAAAGCGTGGTCCTCGGTTCTACCTAAAGCCTCGGCTACGAGGTCCAGGACCGTAGCCAAAACGACCTGGAGCTCTACTGGAACGAACACCACCATCTGGAGCACGGGCATGAAAGCCGTCTCCTCTACCACCACCTACACGACGCGGCCTGGCCTCCAGCCTCTCCCCGCGTCCAGGAACTCTTAGTCTACCACCCAGCTGGTAGAACTGCTCCTGACCACTACGAGCACGCTCTGCTCACTCAACCCGCTTCCTCCTGAAGCAAAACTCCGCAAGATGCCCGTCTCTTTGACAGTACTCACAGTGATAGGTGGGCTTCTTGGGATGTGGTTGAGGCTTGGGATTCTTAGGCTTGTTGGTGTTAGGTGTGGTCCTCTTGGGTTGAGAGGGTCCAGGAAGAGAATCAAGAGAAGTGCGGAGGTGTTTGGGCTTTGGAACCCAGATGGGCTTCTTGGGTGGAGCTTTGGGCTATTCATGGATCACTCCATCCTTAGGATGACCAGCAAGGGAAGTCTCAGTGGAGTGAGTCTTGGGGTATCTCTGCTCAAGAGTCATTTTACTCCACTCCACTGCCCGGCTAATGGCACTCTCAAAGTCAGCCTTGGTGTAGGTGTATCCTACCCTAAACTCATTCTGCCTCTTGAACTGCTGGATCATCATACCGAGCTCTGGCTCTCTGTCACTGATCCAACTCAGGATAGAACGGAGGTAAAAGTTCTCATTCTGAGAATCAGCTAGCTGCTCTCTCAAGGACGCTAGTACCTCCACCTGAGACAAGCAGGTCTCACACTCACTATCTACCTGGACAGACTTCTTGGCTTTCAGCTTAATCAACTCAAGTCTAAGAGACAGACAATTCTCACAGACAGTGGGTGGAACTGTCAATGTCTCAAGATCTAGCCTAGTCTGCGCCAGCTCAGCTCTCACTCTCTCCAAATCACCCAAATGCACATCGCCCCTGGCTTTCAGCTCAGCTAAGACAGCTAGATGAGATGGGCAATCAGCACAGGGTGCGATGACAGTGGCTTGAGCATCTTTCAGCTCCAGCTGAGCACTTTCAAGCTCAGTGGGCAAAACATCCCTCTCATCAACCCTTTCTGTGTACTTGGACTTCAAAGTCGACAGGTCACACAAAAGCACTTCACACTTTGGGCACTCACTGCTATCACCCAAGCAGGGGGAAGAAGATAGACTCTCAATTCTACTGTTGGCTACGACAAGCTCACTCTCTAACTCATCTATCCTCTTCTTGGCCCCCTTAAGCAGTTTTTCCCGATATTTCAACTCCTGACGATTGCTCTCAAGTAGATCAACAATTTCGCGTTCATAGGATGATACCTTGTTGTCGTCGTCGTCGAAGTCATCGGAGGAGCTCTTTTCTTCCTTATCCCCAAGAGCCATTGAGCAGAAGCTCTTATGGGATCTTCGACGCTGATGTGAGCGGCTCTTCGGTCTGTCCCCGAAGGCCATGAAGCAAAGGCCCGCTGGATCATCCTTGTCCTTCCCCTTCCTGATGATGATCTCCTCATCGCTTGAGCTCGATGAAGAGGAAGAAGACGTGGACCGCTTGGAGTAGCTCTTCTCCATCTCAGCGAAGAAAGCCTTGTCGCGCTTCTTGTTCTCTCGCCGGTAGTCCTTCAGGGCCTTTCTGAAGAATCTGGTCTTTGGCTTGCCCTTGTTGAAGGAGGAGCTGTTGTGCTTGCCGGAGTTGTGGAAGCCACCACCGGTGCCCTTCTTGTGTCCATTGCGCTTGGGGCAGTCGGCGATGAAGTGTCCTGGGTCACCAAACTCAAAGCATCCGGTCTTTGTGCCGTGTCTTTTGAACATCCTTTTGTCATAAACACGACGCACCCGATTGTTAAACAGACACAAATCATCATCTCCCAAAGACTCAAGCTGGTCCTCAGTGATAGACATCAAAGAGAACCCAACACAGCTCACAGAAGAGGGATCAACAGAAGGTGTAGCAAGGGCCAGAGACTTTGATCTAGAGCCAGTGAGATTTGATCTCCACTGGGTATCAACCTCGGTGGCCTTCAGCTTGCTAAACAAATCAGAAATGGTCAAGGTATCATAAGAAGTGCTCTCAATGATAGAGGATATCTTGATCTCCCAGATCTTTGTGTCCAAGGTATGGAGAACCTTGAGCGCCTGTTCATGATCTGAGACTAACTGAACACCCTCAGCCTTGTTGTCCTGAAGCTTGTTTATGATCGACTGAAAACGACCAAACAATGCTTCAACAGATTCACCCGGCTTTTGTGTGAAGTTCTCATATTCACGTCGGTAGGTCTGATAGAGCCGAGCCTTGACCTAGGCTGTCCCCTCATGGTGTGCCTGGAGGGTAGCCCAGATCTCTCTCGCAGTGGAGAGATGGCTCACACGCTCAAATTCAGTGGGACCTAAACCAGAAAATAATATGTTCATAGCTTTGCTATTGTTCACATGCTGAGCGATGATACCAGGAGTACCACGCTCAGCAACTGGCAATATGACAAACGTAGCATGAACGCAAATGTCCCAGATCTCCGAGCTTTGGCTCATGAGATAGGCTCGCATGCGAGTCTTCCAATAATTATAGCCATAAGCTTCCAAGGAAGGGACCGTGCCAGGAGACGTCATGATCACTACTAGGGTTTAGAACCGGTTAAGGTATGGAAAAACCCTAACCAGGCTCAGATACCACTTGTAGGACCGAAAGTAGTGACCAGAGGGGGGGGGGGCGAATGGGCGCCTAAAAATTCTTTTGAATCAATGGCCTGATCCCAACACCCAACGCACCTCAACAGACTAAGCAAGGAAAGGTGAACAGATCAACAGAGCCTCAAAGGATCTAGCCTAACAACAACCAGTGTCCTAATCGAAAAGACACCAACACAATGCTAATAGGCTGATTAACAAAGCATTCAAAACATGGCAGATCAAACTTCATAGAAATAAATCATCACATCAATTGATCTAAGTGCATGTAAAACGAGATGAGAAGTTACTATTCAAAATTTGTCTCCAGTTAGGTACTTGACGAAGCCTGCAGCTTCAAAGCCTGTAGAGTCGGAGCCTCCTTCGAAGTTGAGGTGCTAATACTGACGGAGACGAAGCTGGTTCTGAGTGTTTGTGCGAAGCATGATGAAAACGTCCCGAAGTATGCTTCGAAGTCTTCGTGTGGAGGTTGTTGATGTGGATAGCGAAGTCTGTCCGAAGTATGCTTTGGGTCTGTCACACTTCGGAGCTTTGGTGCTTAACTCAGGAAAAATACAAGTTCAAAGCCAACAAATATCGAAGCCTGAAGTAAAAAATCGAAGCCTGAAATAAAACGTAGCTTCGCATCTACCTTGGAAGAATACTTCACACGAAAACCAATAAAGCTTATGCTTCGAACCTACGCTGTCCCGAGCTTAGAGTCGAAGCTACATAACAGCCTTCGCAGCTAGCTTCGAAACCAGCTCGAAGAGTAACTCCGCACACGAATCTGAAAAGCAGAGTCAGCGAAGCCTGCTTCGGCAAAAGAAAACTTCTGATCGAACTGTACTACAGCCAGGAAGCATAAAACGTAGCTGGAACTCTGCACAAAGACAAGCTATTTCGAAGCTAGTGTCTCTAGGTCATCGATCCAGTAGCATCTAGGCAAGGAAAACAAGAAACATGTGCTGAGATAGGCTGCCAAAGAGTCTAGGAACCAGCAGCTCGACTTACAGAGAAAAATCAATGAAGATGTTGAATACTTCGCCACAAACAATTGCTGAACACGTAATCGAGTGCCTCTAGACAAAAGCAAGACTTATAGGGATTGCAGCTACCAGACTAGCTATCCTAGCAGCCATAAACACAAGCTAGCTACAACACAGGCTAGTGTAAAAAATAGATGAAATAGAAACCAGCCTAGGTTGCAGCAAGACACAAATCAACGCAGGAAATCAGCATGCTTAAAAACTGTGCCAAGAAAGAGAACTCACTGCCGTGCAACAAAAGTACTAGCAAATAAACTATTCTGCACTAGGAGCCATGAAAGGCTAGTTGATGTTGCTAGACATAGGTATATGTCATAGACTGCTGCAGCCACTAGTTGCAGCTAGGCTCTTGCAGGGGTTCTGTGCATGAATAGAAAGAGACCCGCAAGAAAGATGTTTCAAGAACACGGCATCAAAAACCAAGCAGAAATAAAATACTTCAAGGATAGACTATGCTCTGCCGAAGACTATTAAAACTGTCACAGGAAAAACATAGCCCGCGCATACAGAAAAGCAAGATACGCGAAATGATGCAACAGAAGCCAAAATCGCAGAAAGACGTCAAAAAAATAATAGGGGAAGAATAAAACTGACGAAGTGGATTCTTGACGTATGCGCAAAGAACAGGAACAACCGAGAGACATGGCGGCGCTCACAGGAACAGGGGATGAGCAGGAGCAAATCGTGCGGAAAGTGAACTCATATGTGTCATTTAACTGAGTTAACCCTAACCCTAGGGATTGGGGCCTATTTATAGACAGCCCAATAAATGGAGAAAATGCAGAAATACCCCTAGGGTTTTTTACAGATGCTAAAATAAATAGAAAAGACCAACTGCCCTTAGGATATTTTCACAGACTCAACTGACTGACTGTGGGCCTAGGGACAAAATAGTAAACTCCTATTTACAGATGACTTATCCGGAAGCTAAGCTTTCGTAGCGACTACGGCTTCTCTTCTAGACAGTCCGATGCGAGATCAGCGGTCGTTAGTTTTGCGTAGAAACTGACAAAGCCTCCACCAACTTTGCACCAGGTACCCGGATTGGGCTGGCCCGACTCCGCAGCTCTCTCAGCCTGGCAATCGATCACCGCCCATGTACCTGAGTAAATCCTGGTCAACAGCCCAGTGGGTCCTCTGCTGCACCTAGCCCATGTACCCGGATTGGGCCAGCCCAACTTCACGGCCCCTCTGCCCGATAGTCGCTCGCTGCCCGTGTACCTGAGTCACACGCGGCCCATGAAACAGCAGATCTCTTTCCTCTTCTGTCCTCTTTGACTATCGTTCACAATGACTCATCACATCTGGAGCCATGAGGCCCGCGCTATTCAGCATGGCTCCTCAAAAGGACTAATTATTTCCAAAATAGATTGACTACAAAATGGAAATTATGTGCTTAATAGGTTCGGCCTAAAAAAGAATATGCATTTATTTGGTGATTGCGATCTCCTCTGATGGAATCTGGATATGTGGCTGGATCCATTGGAAAGAGGACGTATCAAGCTTTCCAAAAAGTCTAAGATCATCCAAATCGGAGTTTCCATTTAAACGTTATGCACATTTGAATTCGGTGTTGTCCCTGTGGTCCGAATCTGAGTCATCTTCTCAATCGTGTAGAACTTTATTTCTATTTTCTCTTGGAACAAAAGTAATGTCCCAAACTTGTATATTATGTTTGGATGGCCTTGCCTTGGTCCCCAATCAACTTCCACAATGTTCCATGCCCTTGATTTTCTCACAACGCGTCCCTTAATCCATGCAATAATTTCTATAATTGAAAACAACATCTTATGGTGCAGCAACATTTTCTCAAATGTATAAAATGTAAATCGAATATAGAAAGCATGCACCTTTGTTTTTATTATATTTATATCCCAGCCGGTGATGTCCTCATTATTCTCTCCTTCTTGGCTGCAAACCATCCTCTGTTTGTTCTTGTGTTCATCATCAATGCAACTCCTAGCAAAAGAACAATTATTTTGCAGTATCTCTTGTTCTTTAAACATGTGGTGAATTGAAGAAAACCAACTCACCAAATCCTTTGCTTGAACAAATGACATTGAATCTGTATTTTTAAATATTTGAGTAGGAATTGTGGCATTGCTAAGCAGCCCACAAGGCTCTCCTTCTTGAAAACAAACCTGTGTATTTAAATCAAAACAAGACACTCTCGAGATAATATGATTAGTTAAAGCACCTTGGTCAAGACTATTATTTTCAGAATTTACATGCTGTTCAAATCTGAACATATGTAAACTCTATGCACAAAGTATACTCCTTGATCATTGTATTTTCCAATTACGTGAAAACTCATTTGATCAGGACATTGCAAATCAGGTCTAGTGAGTAATTTCTTATTTAAAGTACTAAGTTCACAAAGATCATCAAGTTCAATATAACCCCAAGTATTTAAAGAAGATAACAATTTATGTTCTTCCTTTTCACTAGCAATGTGAACAACATGTATCAAATCACTTAAAGGTTTGGCAACAAAGTCAACCTGTTCATTAACTAGTTGTGGCATGTATACAAGTGAAGTATTATCACACAACTCTTCTTTATTACAAGGAGTGGCAAGCAAATCATCTGGTAACAAAGCAATTTCAGCAAAAGATTCTACTAACGGTAGCTCTGTAATAGCTTGAATAGTGGACAATTGTGTTTTATCAGGAGTACACTCATCTTGATTAATTTCAGCACATAAATTACCTTGCAAAACATTTTCCGATGATGTAAGTGCATTTTTATTCTCCTTTTTCTGTTCAAGGTTAATAGTACTAGCAAGCAAACTGATTGGCGTCTCCTCTAAATCAATAGCAATCTGAATTTCAGCTCGACATGCAAGTTCAAACAATTGAGAGAGAGAATTATATGTTTCATGAAGAAGCATTTCCTGAATTTCCTTGTTAAGCCCACGTAAAAACCTTTGTTCTATAGATTCTTCACATTCATCTATAACACAACGTAATAAACATTGTAGTATGAGGCAACACTTTTGCTATCTTGTTTTAAACATTGTAGTTTCTTTAATAGAATATCAGCATAATATGGAGGAACAAAAGCATCTCTAAATATTTCTTTAAGTCTTTTCAAGATTGAGGTATTTTATCATTGTTGGCGTAAAAGATTACGCTAATAGGTTTCTGAAGATTAGAAACTAACAAACGAAGTGTTTGCGAAGTAAACTATTCCAAGCTTCCGAAAGGATAATAGCTTAAAATAGTTAGAAAGTGTGTATTAAATAACTTGTATTCGGTCCGTATTACATGGTAAAACGGGGGGTATTTATAGGCCCAAACATTAAGGAAAAGACCCTTTTACCCCTTTATTACAACCGACATAGTGGAAACTATTCGGTACCCTTAATAGGGCTAAAATGGTAAAAGACTAATCTAATGAGAAAGAAGATAAGTCTTCTATCTTAGCTGGCAAAGAAACTCTCGGAAGAATCCAAGTTCAAAGATATACTCTAAACTAGAGTCCGTCATCATACTCCGAACTTGATTCAATGCATCCCCGGAGTTATATGCTGGAAATCTTTGAATTAATCACAAGCCTTTGTCCTGTTACTGCAATAACCCTGAAGATGAAATATTTTACCCCAACAGTAGCCCCTCGAATATGCTTCTCCGCTAAGTCTGTAATGTTAGGAGAGCAGTATACGCAAGAAAAATAATCATGCGTAGGGGTTAGCAGATTTAAACCACCTCCGAAATACGTGGAGATGCAAAACTTCGAATCAGTTTCTAAGAAAATTACATTCGAACCATCTTAGAACTAACTCGAGAAGCCCGAAAGCCCTTTTTAGACTTGGAAGAAATAGTCGTTGGCTTCTTTCTTCTAATGGAAGTTACGCAATGCGTTAATTCTGCAATGAAGTAACGGTTAAGAATCTGAAACGGCAGATGCAAACGGTAAAAAAAATCGTGGTCTGGGCTATAAATAGAGGGCCCAGACCCTACTCGAGTACCTTTCCACCGCTTTCGTGCAACAAACCATCAGACAAGCCTTAACCTACGTTTTTCTCCTCAAACGATGCGTGCGATCCCATGGGGAAAACCAGTTTCAAGGGTCCTGGAGCGGCTTCAACCCTAGCTCGACAGCAGGCTGCGGCAGTAGTGGCGGCTGCGACATCGGCGATGGCAACTCCGACACCAGCAACGGCAGCAATGGCGGCGGCGGGGAGAAATCCCCAAAATGTTGGCCTTCAAGACCTCTTCCCGACATCGACGAAGTACACGGATCAGTCCTATCAATTGGGGCCCTAAACCTGCAAAAGGGAATCACTCGCGGCCGCAATAGAAGGCAAAATAAGTTCTGGAGTCATGATTCGCAAACCCGAGAAAGAGGTCATTCCGTCGCCAAGGCCCAGAGAAGTGGTTGTCTTCGAAGCCTTCTTCGAAGCTGGCTTGGGGCTTCCGGCAGTTGACTTCTTGGCTGAGGTATTGGACTTATTCCACGTTACTCTCCCCCAGCTCTCTCCGAATACAGTAGCACGTCTCGCCATCTTCGAATGGGCGTTACGAGCCAAAGGTTGCGAAGGGAGGGCTGAGATCTTCACAGCACTGCACAGGGCTTGATGCCAACCAAAGACCTTCGTAGGCCCCGGAGGTGAAAAGATGGTGGTGGCCTTCGGAAGCATCAACTTCAGGCTTCGAGACGAGTATGCTCTCCGGTTTCCCGCCAAGGCCATCAATGCCAGATGGTATACAGACTGGATCTTGAAGTGGTTTTATGCCGAAGTTGGGGTGAGCAGTCGTCTAGCTGGACCCTTGCAAGATATCAACTTCCGAAAGGAAGCTCTTGTGCATCCGGATCCGAGCCAACTCGAAGCTCGCCTCAGCCTGCTCCAAAAAATCAGTCGCCGCCTGAGTATGCGGGACTTAGCCGAAGAATTCCTCGGGCTTCAAATCCCTCCTCTGATGGCCAACTGGCCGATCACCTTCGAGGAAGATTCGGAGGGCGGTCTCCGCAAATTTCTTCGACTTCGAGCCCTGCAGGTAACTTCGAAAACAACGTATGTCATGTATGAATTTTTCATTCGAAGGAATAACCAACATAACTCATTTTCAGCCTCTTCAGCCCCTATAACTTCGAAGAAGATTGTACGAGCTTCGGAGAAGATTCTGGGCGTCCCGACTCCGACCGAAAAAGAATGGAGAATTAAATTGGTTGGTACTTGGGAACGGTCCAACCGAGTATGGGGACTACTCGAAGTTGTTCCGCCCCTCTTATGGATTGGGTGCCTTCGGAGAAAGGGCCCAAAAAGAGAAAAGCTGAAGTCGGAGCCTCGAGCTCTGCCAAGACTCCGCTAAAGAAGGTAGCTCGAAAGCCAAGAGTTGTTGCGCCTTCAAGCCCAAGAGCTTCGGTCTCTGATTCCTTGGAGGATGAAGGCAGGATGCTGGTTGGCCTGATCGACGAGGATGCAGCCCAATCAAATACAAATATTGATGATGCTGCGAGCATGCCGGAGTCTCAAGACAACCTCGAGCAAGTGAGGACTCCGGCTGCTCAAGAAAATTTACCGCAAGACGGAGCCTCTGAAAACGAAGGCGGAGTCGAAGCTGTTGTAGAACCAACTTCGATTCCGGGTGAAGTAACAACGGCCGCTGTCGAAGATGCTCCAACAGTCGAAGATTTGACTGTTGACTCCGACGAGGACTTTGGAGTAGCCTTCGACCCCCCAAGCAGCCCAATGCTCACCGTCGCCAAAACATTGAAGGTAAACTTCGCATAATTCTTTTGTTCTTTTTTTCTACGAAATTATACAATGTATAATAGCTTTGTTTTAACAGGATCTACTCCTGTGGAAGTGGTCTGTCCCGAAGATATAATTCCTGGGCCTTCGATAACTTCGGAGCCAATTCCAGGAGTCACTCAAATGGGACCTGGAAAAGGAAAAGGCAAGATGGACCACCTCCCTGCTATGAGCTCAGGATCAATTCCGTCTGAATCAACAGACGAAAGACAATCTACGGAGGGGGTCAGTCTGCCGGAGCTTCAAAAGATAGAGCTCAGCACTCCAGGCCTTCACCAAATGAAGATGACCAGCAAGCCTTGAGCTTGCTCCCTCTTCTAGCTCCTTTCTTGGAGCGAAGAACTGGGCTTCGGACTTTGCTCGAGCCTTTGGATCGAGCTAGCCACGAAGTCGGGGAGACGGACTTAGTGGCCATCTTGAGCGAGGCAGAGAGCTCGGATCTTAACGCTGCCATGGAGCATGCATCATACCAGGTACGAAGTATCTGCAAAACAAAATCAAACTTATATACAAATAATTTCTCACCTCGGTTTTTTCTCTTCGCAGCAAACAGTCTTGGCCCGAGCAGCGAACATTTCAAATGAGCGTGGAAGCCTTCGCCTTCGAGAGGAAAATACAACTCTTCAACGAAATCTTACTATCTCTGAAGGCCGGGTTTCTCACTTGGACAACATGGTTTCAACGGAGCGCAGGGCCAGACAAAGCTTAGAAGCTGCGAACAAAGAGCTCGAAGCAGAACAAATTGTGCTTCGAGTGGAAATTGAAAAGATGCAGGCGGAGCACGCTACGGCGGGAGCTGAGCTTGTCAGGCTCCAAGAAGAAAAAACCAAAGCTGCCGAGGAAGCCAGCCAGCTACTCAACCAGAAGAATTCTTTAGCTACGGAGGCAGCTAGGCTCTCTGGAGTGGTAAGAGAATTAACTTCGGCGAAGGATGCCTTAGTTGAAGACAAGCTGAAGTCGGAGAAGGTAGCTGCGGAGGTCATGAACGAACTGCTAGGCGTTCTAGAGTACTTTGGTACTACTGGGATGCTTCCTTCAGATGACAACATCCCCCTGCTGCGATGGCTGAAGAGGATCCAAGGAGCAGCGAAGCAAATGAAGACAGCAGGCATTCGGTACGGAGAAATCTCCGGACAAGTGGCTGCTATCGGCATACTTCGTTACTACGAAGATCTGGGCCAATCGATAACTCCGAACGCAGGGGCGGCTCCCATTACCTTTGACGACAATCAGCTTCTTACTCCTTCCGAAGGTGTAGCCGCTGCTTGGCAAGCCTTTCAAACATCATGGAGAGCCGAAGGTCGCTCTGCGATCAAGGCTTGGATTGATGAAGGGAAACGCCAGAAGCAAGCTTGGTCCCAAGCTTCGAGCAGTCAGCCCCCGCCAAACCCGTAGGTTTAGAAATATCTTAGGATCTTCGACTATGTAAAGCATCATGCTTTGTACATTTATGAATGAAAATTTTCTTATCATGTTTTTAGGCTTTGCCTCACATGGAAGATGTCGAAGTGTTAGGCGTTAACGAAGAACTCCGCCTACTATGGGCTACCTTCGATATTTTAAAACTTCACAAGCGCCCTCGATTTTTAGTTCCTCGTGATAGCTCCGGTGCGATTGCGCCCGAAGTAAGCAAAGACATACTGTCTTGCATTAAAGAGGAAGAAAAAGAAGTTAACTTGGAAACTTCATCTTCCGAAGACATTGTGTGGTCCGAAGATGAAGATGAAGCTCAAGGTAAAAAGCCTGAAGAACTTCGAAGCTGGGAAAAGAGCCCCGAACGACTTCGAACTTGGGCCGAGCTTCAACAAGAGCAGAAAGACTTTAGAGCTTCGGAGAGAGGTAGGAGAGTTAAACGCAAAGTTGTTAGAACTCCCGGCTCTGGAACTAGTCGTTCCAACCTTAGCTCTAGAGATCGAAGGGGTCTTCGATTCCTTCTTGGCATAGATACCGATTTTTCATGATGTAATCATTTTGTTCGAATAATAAATATCGATTTAAAATTGTCTCCCTATTTACCAGCCCCTCTTTGGGCATAAGCAACTTCGAACTATATTCAAAGATGGTTAGGCGCAAAGAAAAACTTAGGAGTACAACTTTGGGGTTTCGGAGCCCCTCAACAATTTAAAGATTGATTAAAATCTTATAAAATGTCTTCGACTATTTGTAGTCTAAAGATTGGTAATTTAGTACCTTATGTTTTGAAAGAAATCGCTTTGGACAACTTTCCGGACACTTTAGTGTCCTAAATGATTTGTCACTTTGGACTTTTTTAACAGACATTCGAAGCTCATGGCTCAAACTCTGTTTTGTTTTGGCCTCTTTCGGCTCTTTTTGCGAATTCTGTCAAACCAGTGGTTTGGAGTTCGCAGTGGTCTCTTTGGACTCTTTTTACGGATGCCTACAAGCCGGTGGCTTGGACTCTGCATCATTTGGTCTCCTTGTACTCTTTTTATGGATGTCTACCAGCCGGTGGCTTGGACTCCGCATCCTGTGGTCTCGGGCTCTTTTACGGATGGCTACAAGCCGGTGGCTTGGACTCTGGTTATTCAGCCCACCACATCGAAACTTCAGACCAGTGGTCCGAAGTCCGAAAATATGATTCAAATTAATGACACTTCCCTCTCGGTCACTCCGCTATTCCAGTGCGTCCACTCGGAAGTGGGAAGTTTATGAGGGGTAGGCATTATCGAGCCATATGCTTTATTAATTCGGAAAGTGTTTACAAATGATTACAAGGAGCCCCTTATGCGAATATCGCTTTAGGTGCTCCGCATGCCATGTATGCGCTAACTCTTCACCTTCCAAATTAGCTAACTTAAAAGAACCAGGACGCCCTGAGCGACAATTAAGTATGGACCTTCCCACTTATTTCCTAATTTTCCTGGTGCTATGATACATCGCAAAACGAGATGACCCGCCTAAGTTCATTGATCTTGACCTTCGGGTCGAACCAAGTCTTCATCTGCTGCTGATACTTTGACAAATTTGCCACAGCTCGAAGTCTTGTCTCCTCTGT
>JAAALK010002137.1:23677-38808 GCA_019279435.1 Zizania palustris | reverse complement strand
GTCCCCCATGCGACAACTTCGGCCCCCAATGGCCGAACCCCGCACCGTGTTGGACATGTCCGATGGAGGCTTCGGCCCGCACTGGCCGAACATACCTTCGCCTGGCAGGACCCTTCGCTGGTGTGGTCCGAAATACCTTCGACTTGGCCGAACTCCCCTCCAGGTAACTGGTTCAGCTCATAGTGGGCGAGGCCATTAGAGTCGCCGATGCCTCCGCGTACGACTGGGCGGGGACCCTGTGGGCTCCATACATATCTGGGTCGGGGTGCCCTCCGCAGCCTAACACTATGCCTTATTCCCTTCGGAGTATTATGGATGGCAGGGTGCAAATAGACGCAGTGGAGGGGTGCATCGTCCACCGACTGTCCGTGTTGCCGCCGAATCGGACCTTGCAGAGCGAAGCCGAGGGGTGCGAGCACGCGGAGGCCGAAGTCAGGGAGTCTGAAGCCATAACCATCAGGTTGGGTCTCAGAAGTCCCATTCCCGAAGACTTTGTCACCGAGGTCTGACGGAGGTAAGTCTCATACTTCGGCCGAGCTCTGCGCCGAAGCTTGGTTCGATCGGCCGAATGAGGCCGGTCCGTCCGATGGGGTTCGCGGCGAAGCCCCCTCCGAACACAGGGTGCCCAAGGCCGAAGGTCACAGCTGATGAGGACATCACTTCACATGATACACACATGGAGCCTCCACCTACAATTCAACTACAAGGACCAATCACACGCGCCTGTGCCCGTCGCTTGAACCATGAGGTTAATTCTTTCCTTAGCAACTATGTTAATATTTGTTTGGACGGGATGCTACTGAATACTAGCGATATTTGTTGCTTAGGAACATGGGAGATGGAATAGAAGAATTGGAGTTGAAGACGGAGTCGCACGGATGATTTGAAGTCAAGAATTCGCTGGTTCGGACTACATCAACTACCCTGCACCAAAATGGGCGTAAATTCCTCATACGAAGTCCGATTGGCGCGTTCTTTGACTTTTTGGAGAGCTGAGAAGAATACGGATCGTTTGCCGTTGGTTTCACCTCATTTGGAGTCTCGAGTCGTCCTGTGTATTTAAAACAGTCCTGCGTGACAGAACTGGGCCGTGTTGGCCCATAGTCTAAGTCTGTACGTCTTCTAGCCCACAGTCTGTGTCTGTTCGCCTTCCACAGGCCGCCTCCCTATATATTCTCACGCCAGCCGCCTCTAGGGTTAGGTTTTGCTTTGTTTGCATCTACACTGTTGTGTTTAGATCCCGACTCTTGCACCGGACCGATTGGCTGCTGCATTGGCGTTTGTGAAACCTCACCTTATCATCGTTTGTCTGTGATTTGGCATTCGACTTGTATCCTTCCTGTTCTTGCTTGTGTTCTTGGGTTCGCTTGCAGGAACTAGCCTTCGTGGCGAGGTCAATCGCGTTCTGCATGGTTGATAACCAACGGAGACAGTGGTGTAACGATTGCAAGGTTTTGATCCGCCGGACCGGAGCCTTGGATCGCCAACGTCGAGATTCTCCACCAACCCAAGTTTATCCTTTACCTAGCGGAAGATCGGGACCACTCCCCCATCAGTTGGTATCAGAGCTCAGATTTCCCGTTATGTAATCTCGATCTGCTTTTGTTTTTACCTAGAGTCCAGAAAACCGCACCAAAAAATTCCCCACCGAGAACCCCTTTGTGCCTTGCGATTTTAATTTCAGTTTTAACCTTGTTGAGTTTGTGTTCTTGGTCGAGTCTTGTTGCTGGTTTAGTCATCCCTCTGTGTCGTTTGAGTAGTAGTTGTTCTTGTGTCTCAGAAAAAAAAATTCCCCACCGAAAAAACCCCCCTTCCGCAACCCTATTTGTTTTCCACATCGAGTCTTTGTGACCCCCCTTCAGTAAACAGGCATAACTTTTCGCTCGTTTGGCAGAAAAATCTGAAATTTTTTGAGCGTGTTCCTGATCCAATTTGGGGGGGGGTACCCTAACTCGGTTCCCCAGTTAGCCCTCACCAAAATCGCCAAAAAAAATCAGGAAGATAAAGAAAAAAATTGGTCAAAGTTTTTGCTCGCCGGACAGCGAACTTGTTTGAATTTTTGTGAGCCACATCCCACCTCAGTTGTAGGTGCCAATTTTTGTGGTTGCATCTCTGGTCATCCCTGTTCAAAAAAAATAGAGTGAAAAAAAGGAAGAAAAAAAAATATAAAAAAAAAGAGAAGCGGTCCTGTTAGTTGCTTGTCCGAACTCTTGTCCGAACTCTTGTCCGATCTCTTGTCCGATCAGTGGCAGGCAGTGGCAGTTTCTGCTTGTCCAATCCCTTGTCCGAACTCTTGTCCGATCTCTTGTCCGATCTGCAGAGAGCCGATTTTGGCCTGTGTTGCTTCCATTTGAGTTTTGGGCACATAGTTTCCCTCTATTGCTTGAATTTTCACCTTGGGAGCACTAAGGCCAGCAACTTTGACGAGTACTAGGGAATACTTATTGAACTTGGTTTAACTGTTATTAATATTGCTATTCCTTGCTACTCACTTTGCCTTCCAAGCTACACCTTTCTCTTGGTCAGGACAGGTTCAATTCTTGCAATTGCACACCACCTCCACTTGGTTCATCACCTGTAGGCCGGTGACCTCACTGCGGCGTGGTAAGAACACTTGCAAGCGGGGGTAAGGTGCTTGACGGATTGCTTCCACCCCACACCCACCACCACACCTAGCTGTTTTCCATCAGGATTATTCTTTGTTGTTTTGTCTTTCACTAACATGGCAGATAACAGCGGTACCCCTCCATCTGATTTTAATGAATGTGTCTCACGACGTGCTCTACTAGAGTCTCTGCGGCAGACCCAACATTCCATCGAACGTCTCGCACGTACTGTGGCTGACCTAGTAGACCGGATGACTGCCTTGGAAACACGCCTGCCTGCTGCACGAGCCTACAATGACCATGTTGAAGAGGAAGACAACCATATTGAAGAGGAAGACGACCTATCCTATGCTGGAAACAATGGCATTGGACCTGATGAGGCTGCACATCATCATTTTCAGTTCAACCGTCAAGGTATGGACGGCCACCGCAACCGCCAACCGCGAGGTAACAATGACAACCGCAGGAACGATGATCCCTACTCCAAGGTAAAATTTTCAGTACCTCCTTTTGCTGGCACCTATGATCTAGATGCATATTTAGATTGGGAGATGTCAGTCGAACAAAAATTTAATGCTCACATGGTTCTTGCTATCCACCGCGTGCGCTTAGCTACTAGTGACTTCATTGGATATGTTCTTCTTTGGTGGACTGAAATAGTTCAGGTTAGCAATGAACCACAAAATTGGGATATGTTAAAACGGCAAATGCGTGGTAGATGGGTCCCTCCTTCATATAAACGTGATTTGAGAAAAAAATTGCAGCGCCTAAACCAAGGAAACAAATCGGTAGAGGAGTATAATCAGGAGTTGCAAATAGGTTGCATGCGTGCTGAAATTGAGGAGGACAATGAGGATAAAATGGCCCGTTTTTATGGTGGTTTAAGACGTGAAATTCAGGATATCATTGATTATAAAGAATACAATACTATCACTCGTCTTTTCCACCTTGCTATGCTTGCAGAGAAAGAATTGCAGGGTCGCCAACAACCACAACGCAGCATGAGGACCAACATTGGTGGTGCTACTTCACGCTCAAGTGGGCAGCAGCATCGACCGCCACCACCACCACCTTCTCGACCAATGGCTACATCAGCACCTTCTCCATCTGCAGCCCAGGCTAAGAGCTCCAAGGCTGCAGCATCCAAGGCGCCAGCCAAGTCCACCTCCTCGGCGGCCTCTACTGCACATTCTGCAGCGATCCAGTGTCAAAGATGCAAAGGACTTGGCCACGTTATGAAGGACTGCCCTAGTCAGCGGGCATATATTGCTATAGAAGACGGTGGTTACGTAAGTGCTAGTGATGTTGAAGATGAATCTGCACTTGCTGCTAACATTGCAGGAGATGATGATACATTCGACGATGACGCTGTTATTGCGCCGGATGCCTCTGCCGACCTTGAAGCACTTATTGTACAACGCGTCTTGAGCACTCACATGGAGCAGGACGACAGGGCACAACGGAACAATCTGTTTTAGACCTTCTTCGGCGTCAATAACCGTCGTGTACGTGTCATCATCGACAGCGGTAGTTGCAACAATTTGGTGAGCCACGACATGGTAACGAAGCTTCAACTTACCACACGTGCGCATCCACACCCTTACCATGTGCAATGGTTCAACAATAGCGGTAAGGTCAAGGTAACACAAACTGCTCACATCAAATTTTCCATTGGTACATACTTCGGAGCTGCTGATTTTGATGTAGTACCAATGCAAGCATGTTCTCTGTTACTTGGTAGACCTTGGGAGTATGATACTGATGCTACACACCATGGTAGGAGCAATAAGTACACATTTATGTATAAAGGAAAGAAAGTTACATTGCTTCCTATGACTCCTGCTGAAATTGTAAAATTTGAACAAGAAAAACATGCTAGGGATGCACAAAAGAGCAAACAACCTTCTGAAAATCAGCATGTAGCTAAGACGCTTTTGAGGCAATAGAAAGGTAAAATTGCTTCTCCTTCTTCATCACAAGTTATTAATCTGAAAGGACATGTCATGCTTGCAACTAAAACTGACCTTGCTGAAATTTGTGATGATACTCCTATGCTGTACGGCTTGATTTGCACAAACGTGTTGTTTTCACTTGCAAACATTCCTAGCTCTGTTCCTGTTGCAGTCACTGACCTTTTGCAGGAGTTTAACGATGTTTTTCCTGCTGAGATACCACCCGGGCTGCCACCGATACGCAGCATCGAGCACCAAATTGATTTAATCCCGGGGGCGTCTCTTCCTAATCGTGCAGCGTACCGCACCAATCCGGAGGAGACAAAAGAAATTGAGCGCCAAGTACATGACCTTCTTGATCGTGGGTACGTCCGTGAAAGCTTTAGTCCTTGTGCAGTACCCGTTCTTTTGGTACCTAAGAAAGATGGTAGTTGGCGCATGTGTGTTGATTGTCGTGCTATTAATAATATCACCATTCGATATCGACACCCTATTCCTAGATTGGATGACATGCTTGATGAGCTTAGTGGTGCCATTATCTTTTCTAAGATCGATCTCCGTAGTGGCTACCACCAAATTCGCATGAAACTAGGTGATGAATGGAAAACTGCTTTTAAAACAAAGTTTGGATTATATGAGTGGCTTGTCATGCCTTTTGGACTTACTAATGCACCTAGTACCTTCATGCGCTTGATGAATGAAGTCCTACGGCACTTTATAGGACGCTTTGTGGTTGTATACTTTGATGATATCTTGGTTTATAGCAAGTCTCTCACTGAACATGTTGAACACCTACGTGCTGTTTTTTCTGTCCTCCGTGAGGCTAGAATGTTTGGTAACCTTGAGAAGTGCACGTTTTGCACGGATCGAGTTGTGTTTCTTGGATATGTTGTCACTTCACAGGGTATTGAGGTTGACGCGGCAAAGGTAGAAGCAATCAACAGCTGGCCGCATCCCCAAACTATCACACAGGTACGTAGTTTTCTTGGTCTTGCAGGTTTCTACCGGCGTTTTGTGAAAGATTTCAGCACCATAGCCGGTCCTTTGCATGAGTTGACCAAGAAGGGAGTTACTTTTACTTGGGAGCCAGCACATGAACAAGCTTTTGCCACACTCAAAGAACGTCTTACACATGCACCTCTACTTCAGCTACCCGACTTCAGTAAGCCTTTTGAGTTAGAATGTGATGCTAGTGGGTTTGGATTAGGAGGTGTGTGATGGGGGAGTGGTCCCGATCTTCCGCTAGGTAAAGGATAAACTTGGGTTAGTGGAGAATCTCGACGTTGGCGATCCAAGGCTCCGGTCCGGCGGATCAAAACCTTGCAATCGTTACACCACTGTCTCCGTTGGTTATCAACCACGCAGAACGCGATTGACCTCGCCACGAAGGCTAATTCCTGCAAGCGAACCCAAGAACACAAGCAAGAACAGGAAGGATACAAATCGAATGCCAAATCACAGACAAACGAAGATAAGGTGAGGTTTCACAAACGCCAATGCAGCAGCCAATCGGTCCGGTGCAAGAGGCGGGATCTAAACACAACAGTGTAGATGCAACAAAGCAAAACCTGACCCTAGAGGCGGCTGGCGTGAGTTTATATAGGGCGGCGGCCTGTGGAAGATGAACAGACACAGGCTATGGGCTAGAATACGTACAGACTCAGACTATGGACCAACACGGCCCAGTTCTGTCATGCAGGACTGTTTAAATCACACAGAACGACTCGAGACTCCAAATGAGGTGAAACCAACGGCAAACGATCCGTCTTCTCCTTAGCTTTCCAAAAAGTCAAAGAACGCGCCAATCGGACTTCGTATGAGGAAGTTATGCCCATTTTGGTGCAGGGTTGTTGATGTAGTCCGAACCAGCGAAATCTTGACTTCAAAACATCCGTGCGACTCCGTCTTCAGCTCCAACTCTTGTATTCCATCTCCCATGTTCCTAAGCAACAAAATATCACTAGAATTCAGTAGCATCCCATCCAAACAAATATTGAAATAGTTGCTAAGGAAAGAATTAACCTCATAGTTCAAGCGACGGGCACGGGCGCGTGTGATTGGTCCTTGTAGTATTGTAGGTGGAGGCTCCATGTGTGTATCATGTGAAGTGATGTCCTTATCATCCTCCCCCTCTTGAATTGGAGTCGTCCTCGACTCAAGCTCATCGTCAGCTCCCAAATAGGGTTTTAAATCATCAGCACGGGTCATCAATTTAAACTTTCTCAAATCAGGAAAACAATTCTTGCGCAAGTACAACCAAACAAGATCTCCTGGTTTGAAAAACATCTTCTTTCTTCCTTTATTTGTCTTTTGAGCAAAATAGTGTGCCTTCTTTTCTATAACTTCCTTGGTCTTTAGAGGCATAGCTTTCACAAACTCTGCATGCTTTGTTGCCTCCATGTTTGCTCTCTCTTGAAAAGGAAGTGGCAGCGAATCAAGTGGTGTGATTGGCTTAAAACCATACACCACTTCAGACGGGCACAATTGTGTTGTTGAGTGGACATCTCTATTGTATGCAACTTCAACATGTGGAAGACAGTCCTCCCATTCTTTCAAGTTCTTCTTAATCATTGTTCGCAACAACATGGAGAGTGTACGGTTTACCACCTCTGTTTGACCTTTAATTTGCGGGTGACAAGTTGTTGCAAATAGCAATTTTGTGCCAAGCTTGGCCCACATTGTCTCCCAAAAGTAACTCATAAACTTCACATCATGATCTGAAACAATGGTTCTAGGCATCCCGTGCAATCTCACAATTTCCCTGAAAAATAAATCAGCAATATGTGAAGCATCGTTGGTCTTGTGACAGGGAATAAAGTGTGCCATTTTAGAAAACCTATCCACTCTTACAAATATGGAGTCTCTCCCCCTCTTTGTCCTAGGCAATCCCACAATAAAGTTCATGCAAATATCTTCCCAAGGTGCACTAGAAACAGGAAGTGGAGTATACAAAGCATTTGGGTTATGTTTGGACTTAGCTTTATGGTATGTGGCACAACGCTGCACAAATCGTTCAACATCTCTCCGCATCTTTAGCCAATAAAAATTATTGGACAGCAGGGCCAAAGTCTTTTCTCTCCCAAAATGTTCCATTAAACCACCGCCATGTGATTCCTGCAACAACAGCAAACGTACGGACGAATCTGGAACACATAGCTTGTTAGCATGGGACAAGAAATCGTCATAAACATGAAATGTTTTCCAGTCTTTCCCCTCATTACATTTAGTGTATGGTTCAGCAAATTCTTTATCTACAACATACAAATCTTTCAAACTTTCCAAATCTGGAACGTTAATATCTAGTTGAGATAAAAGAACAACCATGCGAGACAATGCATCAGCAACCACATTTTCTTTGCCATTCTTGTATTTCACAATGTATGGGAAAGATTCAATAAATTCAACCCATTTAACATGTCTACGGTTCAGGTTCAGTTCAGCTTGCCCTCTCAAATATTTTAGTGCTTCATGATCAGAATGTATAATAAACTCCTTAGGCAAAAGGTAATGTTGCCAAGTTTCAAGCACACGCACTAAGGCATATAATTCCTTATCATGGGTAAAATAATTCAATTGTGGACCATGCAATGTCTCACTAGAATAGGTCACGGGTTTACCTCCTTGTAGCAGCACATCTCCTATTCCAACACCACTAGCATCACATTCTAACTCAACAGACTTACTGAAGTTGGGTAGCTGAAGTAGAGGTGCACGTGTAAGGCGATCCTTGAGTGTGGCAAAAGTTTGTTCTTGTGCTGGCTCCCAAGTAGATGTAACTCCCTTCTTGGTCAACTCAGGTAAAGGACCGGTTATGGTGTTGAACTCTCTCACAAAACGCCGGTACAAACCTGCAAGACCAAGAGAGCTACGTACTGCAAGGTTAGTTTTAGTTGCATGCATGACACGTCCTTTCAGATTAATAGCTTGTGATGAAGAAGGAAAAACAACTTTATCTTTTTGTTGCCTCGAAAGTGTTTCAGCTACTTGCTGATTTTCAGAAGGTTGTTTGCTCTTTTGTGAGTCCCTAGCACGTTTTTCTTGTTCAAATTTCACAATTTCAGCAGGAGTCATAGGAAGCAATGTAACTTTCTTTCCTTTATACATAAATGTGTACTTATTGCTCCTACCATGGTGTGTAGCATCAGCATCATATACCCAAGGTGTACCAAGTAATAGAGAACATGCTTGCATTGGTACCACATCAAAATCAGCACTTCCGAAGTATGTACCAATGGAAAATTCGATGTGAACAGTTTGTGTTACCTTGACCTTACCGCTGTCGTTGAGCCATTGCACATGGTAAGGGTGTGGATGTGCACGTGTGGGAAGTTGAAGCTTAGTTACCACGTCGAGGCTCACCAAATTGTTGCAACTACCGCTGTCGATGATGACACGCGCACGACGGTTATTGACGAGGAAGATGGTCTGAAATATATTGTTCCGTTGTGCCTGGTCGTCGTGGTCCATGTGAGTGCTCAAGTCACGTTGTACAATAAGTGCTGCCATGTTAGTGAAAAGATAAAGCAACAAAGAATAATCCTTATGTATAACAGCTAGGTGGGGTGCTGGATGTGTGGTGGAAGCAATTCGTCAAGCACCTTACCCACGCTTGCAAGTGTTCTTACCACGCCGCAGGGAGGTCACCGGCCTACAGGTGATGAACCAAGTGGAGGGTGGTGTACAATTGCAAGAAATGATCCTGTCCTGACCAAGAGAAATGTGTAGCTTGGAAGGCAAGTGTGTAGCAAGGATTAGCGATAATAATAACAGTTAAACCAAGTTCAATAAGTATTCCCAAGTACTCGTCAAAGTTGCTGACCGTAGTGCTCCCAAAGTGAAAGTTCAAGCAAAAGAGAGAAACTATGTGCCCGAAAAATCAAAAAGGAAGCAAAAACAGGTCAAAATCAGCTCTCTATAGATCGGACAAGGGATCGGACAAGAGATCGGACAAGTGATCGGACAAGGGTATGTGCAAATTTTTTTTTTTGCTGCTGTTCGGATCGGACAAGAGTTCGGACAAAGGTTCAGACAAGCAAAATAACAGGACCGCTTCTCTTTTTTTATATTTTTTTTCTCCTTTTTTTCACTCTATTTTTTTTGAAACAAGGATGACCAGAGGAGTAACCACAAAAATTGGCACCTACAACTGAGGTGGGATGTGGCTCACAAAATTCAAACAAGTTTGCTGTCCGGCGAGCAAAAACTTTGTCCAATTTTTTTCTTTATCTTCCCGATTTTTTTTGGCGATTTTGGTGAGGGCTAACCGAACCCTCCAAATTGGGTCAGGAACACGCTCAAAAAATTTCAGATTTTTCTGCCAAACGAGCGAAAAGTTATGCCTGTTTTACCGAAGGGGGGTCACAAAGAGTCAATGTGGAAAACAAAGTAGGGTTGCGGAAGGGGGGGTTTTCGGTGGGGAATTTTTTTTTTTCTGAGACACAAGAACAACTACTACTCAAACGACACAGAGGGATTACTAAACCAGCAACAAGACTCGACCAAGAACACAAACTCAACAAAGTTAAAACTGAAATTAAAATCGCAAGGCACAAAGGGGTTCTTGGTGGGGAATTTTTTTTTGGTGCGGTTTTCTGGACTCAGGGTAAAACAAAAGCAGATCGAAATTACCTAACGGGAAATCTGAGCTCTGATACCAGCTGATGGGGGAGTGGTCCTGATCTTCCGCTAGGTAAAGGATAAACTTGGGTTGGTGGAGAATCTCGACGTTGGCGATCCAAGGCTCCGGTCCGGCGGATCAAAACCTTGCAATCGTTACACCACTGTCTCCGTTGGTTATCAACCACGCAGAACGCGATTGACCTCGCCACGAAGGCTAATTCCTACAAGCGAACCCAAGAACACAAGCAAGAACAGGAAGGATACAAATCGAATGCCAAATCACAGACAAACGAAGATAAGGTGAGGTTTCACAAACGCCAATGCAGCAGCCAATCGGTCCGGTGCAAGAGGCGGGATCTAAACACAACAGTGTAGATGCAACAAAGCAAAACCTGACCCTAGAGGCGGCTGGCGTGAGTTTATATAGGGCGGCGGCCTGTGGAAGACGAACAGACACAGGCTATGGGCTAGAATACGTACAGACTCAGACTATGGGCCAACACGGCCCAGTTCTGTCATGCAGGACTGTTTAAATCACACAGAACGACTCGAGAGTCCAAATGAGGTGAAACCAACGGCAAACGATCCGTCTTCTCCTCAGCTTTCCAAAAAGTCAAAGAACGCGCCAATCGGACTTCGTATGAGGAAGTTATGCCCATTTTGGTGCAGGGTGGTTGATGTAGTCCGAACCAGCGAAATCTTGACTTCAAAACATCCGTGCGACTCCGTCTTCAGCTCCAACTCTTGTATTCCATCTCCCATGTTCCTAAGCAACAAAATATCACTAGAATTCAGTAGCATCCCATCCAAACAAATATTTAAATAGTTGCTAAGGAAAGAATTAACCTCATAGTTCAAGCGACGGGCACGGGCGCGTGTGATTGGTCCTTGTAGTATTGTAGGTGGAGGCTCCATGTGTGTATCATGTGAAGTGATGTCCTCAGCAGTGTGTTGCTGCAAGGAGGTAAACCCGTGCCCTATTTTAGTGAGAAATTACATGACCCACAGTTGAACTATTCTACCTATGATAAGGAATTATATGCCTTAGTGCGTGTGCTTGAAACTTGGCAACATTACCTTTTGCCTAAGGAGTTTATTATTCATTCAGATCATGAAGCATTGAAGCATATACGTAGTCAAGAAAATCTGAATAAACGACATGCTAAATGGGTAGAATTTATTGAAACTTTTCCATATATCATTAAGCATAAGAAAGGGAAAGATAATGTGATTGCCGATGCTTTATCTAGACGTTATACATTGCTTTCTCAACTTGATTATAAGATCTTTGGTGGCTGGAATCACCTCTTGGCTGGAGATTGAAATGATGCATCCCAGCTCCGAATGCCGAACCCCACCAGATAAACCTTGGAAGCCAAGGGTGATGATGCGCCGAGTAGTTGATTGATAGAGATGTGTCTTCTAAGATAACCAGGGATACATATTTATAGTCCATAGACTTGTCGTCCAAGCACTCTATCTTAACTGATTCTGGATAAACTTCATCTTCTTTTCCACCCTTATCTCTATCGGCTCTTCTATGTCCGATCATCTTGTAACATCATGGATGGGCTTCCTTGACTTTCCTTGACCGGAGTTCTTTGACTTTTGTTGACCATGTGGCATCTTTAGTGGGCCTGGGCTTTACCAAATCTTGACATCAACAGGAGGGCAATGCTCTCGAGTGCGAGAGGAAAGAACTTTACAATCGTATCACGCATCGCACTGCAAGCCTCTATTTCCAAGGCATATGACTGGGATAACTCACCGGGATCGGTATCTCCGGAGTACATGTGGAGCTTGGCCGCTTGGAACTTGGAATCGAACCATACCTTCTGCAATTCAGGGTATAGCGGAGAGTCTTCGTCGAATGTGGCATTCTGCTCCATCCTTTGGGCTTCTTTGTCCTCAACGTCACTTACCGTGATGACTTCAGAGTCTGGCTCCATCGCTATCCTGCTCTTATCAGGGGGCTGGTTCACGACCGCTTGCCACCATCTTATAACCTCGGCCTTGAGCTAGGCGATCTAGGTAGCCATAGCATCTCATGGGCTCCCGCTTCCTCTAGAGTGCGTCTTCAGGTCTTGTGATCAAACGAAATCCGTCTGGAGCTTTGCCGAGGAAGGGAGGAGATCTCCGGACGGGCGGAGGGTGAGAGCCCCTTGATGCACGGTGGCCTGGAGGTATGCAGACGAGTTTGTAGAGCCTAACGGGTCCCTGGTTTCAGGTACCGTGGTGGCTCCAACGGCCATTGTTGCGTTGGTTTGTGGAGGTTCGTGCCGCGAGGTCTGGGCAGACCTCCAGAGGGAACCTATGGTCGCACTCCTTTTTGGAGGCATGTCTTTCATAATGCTTTTTGTGGAAGAGACACTAGCTTTGGGTACTAGGCTCCCCATAGACAGCGCCAACTATTAGTGTAAAAGATTACTCTAAAAGGTTTGAGTAGTTCGAACAATAGCTTTTAGCTAAGAGAATTGACTTGAGTCCCAATAGAGCCTCCCAGGGGATAACACCTCTAGCAGGGCTTCAAATATGTGATGGCATAAGTTCTGAATCCCGGTTACAATGAAAGGAGGGGGCATTTATAGGAGGGGACCTACAAGGAAAATACCCTTTAACCCTCTAGTTACCATCGTCATTACAGACTCTATTCACCGGACCCCGTAGGGGTACGACGGTACCGACTTATCTAATCACCTAAGTAAAGCAAGTGTCTAATCGGAGTGACGGCGCACATCTCAACCAAGTGTGTGCCTCATCACGACAGGACGTCTAGAGAAAGCTAACGTCTTGTCCAACGGACAACGCCTGGCACTGTAATCATCACGCCCCATTTAGCGGCGCCCCTCCGGAGGCTTCGATTCCTTTCAGGGGTCTTCATCTGGAAGACGGGCGCTGAACACTTCGGAGCGCCTACTTTGGAGCATCATGACAGTGTTGAAAGGCTTTGCGTGCGCAGGCTCTGTAGTCATCTTTAGAGTCCTTGCTCCAACCACTTATGCTGATGGGATTATTTCTCCCCAACAGACGTCTTGTCCTGTATTTGGCGGCACCCCTTCAGAGCCGGGGCCTCCGAGGGCACCGTGGTAATGAGGCCATAAGGATGGTTGGAGCCTCTGAGTTCTTCCTTGTGCGTCATCTTCAGTGCTAATAAGGGTACTCCAGGCCTCTTCCTTCGAAGTAATACAATAGCGACAATAGGCTTTGCTCCTTGCATACCGCGAAGCTGTCCTTCAGAGAGGCCCTCTTAACAGTAAGATTGATGGGATTATTTTCCCCCAACAATCAGTTAAACAGACATGGGCGTAGAAAAATAATATCATGTTTGTTTATCCGTGTACCTATATATAAGTTAGACCAAAATGCCACAAGCCCTAAACAAACAATAGCCCAATACAAACCCTAATTTCTCTCCTCTCTCTTATTTCCCAACTCAACGCGCTGCCACTGCTCCTCCCTTATCCCTCACCCGTGCCACCACAGTCGATACTCCCTCGCACACGTGTACTACTCCTCACTCACGCACGTGCGGCCAATGCTCCTCTCTCTCCCGCCATGCGGCGCCATCACCCCCTCCCACTCTAGCGTGCAACACCATCATATCAGCATCATATAGGTCCTATTCCCATTGGGTATCCATTTGGGTATGGGAAACACTTTATACCTATAAGCGGGTATGAGTATGGGTATGCTTATGAGTCTATTATTTCAGCACTTGGCAAACTATAAACACTCAGCAAACAAATTATTTTCCGAGTGTTTTTTTCAAAATACACTCGGCAAATAACGATACTAATGGACGTCTCGATGGCATGTTTGGGCGTGCAATTTTTGTTTTCTAGGTTTTCCTAGTATTTTATGAAAAAAAAACACTTGGCAAAGACAATCACCTCCCTCTCCTTTAAATTTTAACCCCTTCCCTTTAAATTTCCACACCTCCCTCTCATCTCCTCCTCCCACCCCATCATCGACACTGTGTCTTGTCTCACCAGCACTGGAGTCATGCCTCACCGCTATGGTCTGTGTGTGCTCGTCGTGCCCAATCACATCTCACCGTGTAGCGCCACCGCCCGGTCACCGCCCCCACCACCCCATTGGCATACCACTGCTCCGCCGCCCCTATCATCGTTCTGTTTAGCCTGGCTGTAACATCCCAAGAATTAAAAATAAAGAAAATAAAGAAAATTGATTTTCTGGAATATAAATGATTTATGAAATTAAATAAAATACTAAAAGAACCCTATTAAAGCCAAACAGGAAGGAATACTTCAAATTTTAGCTTGCAAAATTTATGGTAGAATCTAGAGGCCAAGATATAATTTTAGGAATTTTTACAAAATTTTATCAACAGTGATTCAACCTTTAATCAAATAAAAGAATTACTAGAATTATTTTAATTAGAAAATACATTTTAAATCCTATTAGGCTGCAAACCCTCAATCTACCACGGCCCAGCCCAGTCCAAGCCTTGTGACGCTGACATGTGGGGTCCCCCTGTCGGTGCCGCTCCCCTCCTCTCTCTCCCGCCCGCACCCCGCATCGGCCCCACGCGTTAGCCTCTCTGTAACACCCCAAACTTTCACAGAAATAAAAATACCATTTAAATATTTTCTAGAAATAATTCATTTTGAAATACCTTAAATACTCTTATAAGCTTAATTGAACTAGAACCTAGATGAAACCTTCAAACCAGGGGCTAGAAAATTTGTATGTGATCCCAAGGCCAAGATATATTTTTGAGAATTTTTACGAATTTTTATCACCCTTGGAAGTAGCCCAAATATTTTAAACAGTAACGGGCCTCCCTCCCTCAATCTCCCCAAACCGGCCGGCCCAGCCCACTCCCTTCCCGCGCCTCGGACTGACAGACGGGCCACACTCGTCGGCGACCCACTCTCCCTTCACACGTGCGTCCGACCGCCCGACCCCACCTGTCAGCGCCAACCCTCTCTCG
>JAAALK010002137.1:0-22677 GCA_019279435.1 Zizania palustris | reverse complement strand
TAATTTCTCTTAATTTCTTTAAACCGTAATAAAGTTTGACTAGGTTCAAATACAACATTGCTTCATCAGTATGCAAAGTTATCACAGAAATAATATTACCATTGCTCTTCTAGCTAGGGAGCCTACAAAATGCATTTGTTGATTCTAGCAACGGTCATAATACTTCTAGTTCTCGTTCATCTAAAAAAACAAATTATCAGAGAAATATTTTTCTCAAAGTTATATTTATTGATCTGCAAGCCATAATCGATTCATACTTGTTATTTGGGCGCTAGATAAGATTCTGATCTAAGATAATTTTTTTCATGAGAGAGGAAGTGACAGCAGAACAATTAATGTCTTAAACATGCTATGACATTATTGGAAATTATTTATCCATTGCAATGAAAGATATTTGCTCTTTGAGAAATTCTAATCTTTCATTCAATTCGCTCTTCTAGTGTTACAACTACTCAATCCTCTAATATTTAGCTATATTGAGATGACATAAAAACTCTAATTTTATATAGAGTCTACATGTAGGCTAGCTACTTTTTCATTTATTATTGCTTTTCACTGGTGATGGAATTGATAGATTTCTATTGACATCAAATTCAACCAAGATTTCATTGGCACTGCCACCAATCATGCGAGATGTGCAATCTCAACCATGGGGTGTCCTTACTCACTATGATGATGAGGTGCATCTCATGTTATTACTTCTAGTATTTCTCCACGATGTGCTTTGATACCTTGCAAATTCTAGAACCATATGGCTTGACATTCTTCTTCGTTGACTTGCCATTCTAATCACTAGGCGCTTCACTTCATATGCCACAATTTTTTCTTTCAACCCTATACTATTTCATATGATGGGTTTTACACAACTTTGAAAAAGTGTCATTAGCTTAAAGGCTATTGCTCTTTCATATACCTCGTGTATTATGATATATGATAGTTGCGTGCGGATTTTGCCATGTTTGGGTGGAAAATGACAAGAGTCTTTTCAATTCCTCAATTTGATATCTCTTTCTAGCAATATTTAGAAGTGTGCATATTCAAAGCAATGTGGAGTTAAACTCTAAGGCATATTCATAAAGAGTCAAAGTCAGATCCAATTTTGCTCTACTAGATACTTGATGGGATACTTGAGGCGCTGAAAATGCTCATTCAAGGCATCTAATAGCACTCTCTAAATCATCGTGGCCATACACTCATCCTTCAAGCTAGAGAGAGATATGTCAGAGAAAATGAATTGCTCGATCATTTTCACCCGGCATGGGACCGATGCATTATTGTCCTATGAGCCTACGTTGTTGCAAAGCTTCTTGGCTCAATGTACGATCTAGACATCTGATGCTTAGGTGAGATGGTTGTGGCCATCTACACTTTTGTCGGCGAACAGCTTGGTTGCGATGCAAGTCATCTATGATGCACATGTTACTTCTAGTAAAATTACATCAAGTTGCTAAATAGGGATATAAATAAAATTAGTGTAAATTTTTAGTATTTTTCTATGCAATTCTATATTTACTGCTAAAAAGTACTAATAATTAAATGCATACGAGAAATTAAATACAGTAAAACTATAACAGTAAATAAACATAGACATATTGCTAAAAAGGAAAAATGGATGTTGTTGATAGCAAAAAATGACATTAATGGTCGAAATTGTCAAAATATCAATTTTGGTAGTTTTGGGCCGAAAATATATAAGTCCTGGTATAGGCCGAAGCCCTAAAGTGTCGGAGGCCCATCTACATGGGGGCCTCGAGGGCCTTTTAGCAGACTGCTTCGTAGGCTGGCTTCGGCCCGAAGGCCCTTCGGCGGCCTGCTTCGCCGAAACTTTAGCCCGAGGAGCACACTTCGGTGGGCCTGCCGAAGGCCCGCTTCGGGTAGGCTTTGGATAAGGATTCTGATATAGATTCATGTTGTTTTTATCCCTAATCTTGATTAGGACAAATCTTATCAGATTATAGTTAGAGATAAGAATACTAGCCCCTATAAATACAGGGGTGAGGTTGGTTCATAAGACCCCCCCAACACAATTCAACTCTTCAAACCCTAGTTTGAACCATACATTCATTTCTTTACTTTGCGTAGTAGATTAATACACCTTCGTGGGTTTGCACTGGAAGGCCTCCGTCGGCCATGCCGTAATAGTGGTAAGCCTTGTTGGTTTGCCTGTGAATCATTTGTTAATCTACATAATAGATTGCTATCACCTTGTTGACTCTCTTGTGAACCATCCATTAATCTATGTACAGATTGCTACCATTCATTTTGTATACTGCTACACTTGGTAATTTGGTCTCTAGGCCGAATTGGCACTTGATCTTCATTTGGCTGTAGGTTTCACGTTCAGAGCCCCCTTCGCCGAAGGTTTCTGGAGCTAGGAAGCTAGTTTCAGAGGCTGTCAGAGCACCCTTCGGTGAGTCCTCGCTTCGCCCGTCTGTGCCGGATCCATCACGTTGTTGTCGGTTTGGTTAAGTCCTACACACCTGATCCACTTCACATCGGAGTTGCTTCGCGCCGGAGTCACGCCCGAACGCGCCACATCGGACTTCATCGCATCGGAATGCTCCGCATCGGACTTCGTCGCGCCAGTGCTCCTCATTGGATTTTGTCGTGTCAGAGGCTTCGCATCGAACCCTGTCGTTCAGAGGTGATTTTGCGTCATGATCTGCTCGAAGCCTATCTTCGGCCAGATCGATCCGAATGCCAAAGGCTACCTTCGGTGCTCCTTCGAACCAGACGCCGAAGGCCCCCTTCAGTGACCCTTCGCACAGTACACTCCAAATCAATGAGGCTCCATTCGGTCGATTGGTTTATTTTATCTATATATTTTGGCTAATTGGATTGTTATTTGTGATCTGATTACTTGGCGACTCCACCCCCTTGCCACTATTAAGGGTAGTCAGAACGAGACGTCAGTACTATGTCACGCTTAGGCTCATCCCTAAGTATCCATGCGCTTTTGGATCGTCGATCCGGCCCAAGTGCAGGGGCACGTTTTCGTGTCAACACACTTTTTTGTGACTCCGCTTGGGAAGACTATGCCAACATGACGAGTATATCTACATCGGCTACGAGTACCTCTACAATGACTACTACATCTACAACGCCGATGGATCCCATGGGGAGCGCAGATATCCCTAAAGAAGGTCGAGCGGAGATCGAGGCAAAGATGAAAGGACTCCAAGATCTCATGCTCGAGAGTTACGTCAAAACATGTGCGGGCTTCATCAAGCGCGACGTCAACATCCCCGACCTCACCCGGACTGAGGTAACACCAGTGTCACCTACTTTATCTTCCTTAGAGATTGAGCAAAATATAGCCACATCTATAGATCAAGCCGTTGGCGCTTCGCTAGCCAATCGTGTAGATTCGGCAGTGAGCTCTCAGGTAGAGGCAACATTTAGAAGGTTCGACTTTACTAAGGCCATTCTTCCAACTCCAATCGCTAGCGTATCCCTAGTAAATCGTATTTATAGCAGAACTGACGGTATGATGGGAGGGGGAATAGGATGGCCCGATCTTTCGGTGAGTTGATAGAGGAGAAGGTAACTTCGATTGGATGGAGACGATGTTGACGACCCGACTACAACCGTACGAGACGTTCGTGTTGCGCCTTAGCGATCGATACACCAACTCCAAGGGTTGTTGATCTTATCGGTGATCAACCTTGTTCCTGCAAGCAATCGAAGAACGAGCAAGAACAAGATAAAGGAGCAACTAGAATTGCTGGATATGAAAGACGCACAGGGATAGTTGGGGTTCTGAAACATGAAACCGGCGATCTAACCGATCACGGGTTTACACGGACAAGTAGCATTGGCTAAACTTTTATCTAATCAAAAACCGAATTACAACTGAAGTTTCTAGGGGTATTTATAGCCCTAGGGACGTCCCCAAAGTTTGGAAAACTTATTACATATGAAAAGGACTAATTATGTCCAAAACAGATTGACTAAAAAATGGAAATTCCGTGCTTAATTGGTTCGGCCTGAAAAAGGAGCACGCATTGATTTGGTGATTGCGATCTCCTCTGATGGAATCTGGAAGTATAGCTGGATTCGTTGGAAATAGGCCATCTCAAGCTTTACAAAAAGTCCAAGATCACCCTAATTGGAGCTACCATAGAAAAGTTATGTCCATTTGAATTTCGTATTGTTCCTGCAGTCCGAGTGTGAATCCCACACGTGTAGAACTTTATCTCCACTTTTTATTGGCACAAAAATGACGTCTCAAAGTTGCATATTATATTTGGATTAACTTGACTTGGTCCCCAATCAACTTCCATGATGTTCCATGCTCTTGATGTGCTCTTAACGTGTCGCTTGATCCATGAAAGAATTTCTGTAATTGAAAACAAAGCCAACTCATGGTGTAGCATCCTTAGCTCAAATATATAAAATGTAATCTAATATAGAATGAATGAACCTTTGGTTGTTTATTGTAAAGTATAAGCATGGTTATATCTGATCTAGTGATGTCCTCATCATTCTCTCCTTCTTGGCTGCAAACCATCCTCGGTTTGTTCTTGTGTTCATCATCAATGCAACTCCTAGCAAAAGAACCATTATTGTGTAGTATCTCTTGTTCTTTAAACATGCGGTGAATTGAAGAAAACCAACTCACCAATACTTTGCTTGAACAAATGATATCGAATCTGTACTTTTAGATATTGGAGCTGGAATTGTGTCATTGCTAAGCAGCCCACAAGGCTCTCCTTCTTGAAAACAAACCTGTGTATTTAAATCAAAACAAGAGACTCTCGAGATAATAGGATTAGTTAAAACACCTTGGTTGAGACTATTATTTTCAGAATTTACATGTTGTTTCAAATCTGAACATATGTAAACTCTATGCACAAAGTATACTCCTTGATCATTGTATTTTCCAATTACATGAAAACTCATTTGAGCAGGACATGGCAAATCAGGTCTAGTGAGTAAATTCTCATTTAAAGCACTAAGTTCACAAAGATCATCAAGTTCAATATAACCCCAAGTATTTAAAGAAGATAACAATTTCTGTTCTTCCTCTTCACTAGCAATGTGAACAACATGTATCAAATCACTTAAAGGTTCGGCAACAAAGTCAACCTGTTCATTAACTAGTTGTGGCATGTATATAAGTGAAGAATTAACACACAACTCTTCTTATTACAAGGAGTGTCAAGAAAATCATCTGGTAACAAAGCAATTTCAGCAAAAGATTCTACTAACGGTGGCTCTATAATAGCATGAATGGTGGACAATTGTGTTTTATCAGGAGTACACTCACCTTGATTAATTTCAGCACATATATTACCTTGCAAAACCTTTTCCGATGATGTAAGTGCATTTTTATTCTCCTTTTCTTGTTCAAGGTTAGTAGTACTAGCAAGCACACAAAATGGTGTTCCTCTAAATCAATGGCATTCTAAATTTCAGCTCGACATGCAAGTTCAAACAATTGAGAGAGAGAATTATATGTTTCATGAAGAAGCATTTCCTGAATTTCCTTGTTAAGCCCACGTAAAAACCTTTGTTCTATAGCTTCTTCACATTCATCTATAGCACAACGTAATAAACAAACATGCATATCATGATAATATGAGGCAACACTTCTGCTATCTTGTTTTAAACATTGTAGTTTCTCTAATAAAATATTGGCATAATATGGAGGAACAAAAGCATTCTCAAATATTTCTTTAAGTCTTTCCAAGATTGAGGTATTTTATCATGTCTACAAAGATGTTTCCAATGATATGCAGCATCTTTAACTAACACTTTAGAGGCAGCCATAACCTTTTCTCTTTCAGACAAGTTATACTTTTTAAATTCATTATCAACAGCTAGCTCCCAATGAATATATGCATGAGGATCATAATTTTCTTCAAAATAAGGTAGTGTACATTTGAACCGAGCTAGAATTTCATCACATACCTCATATTTATCGTGTTGATCTCTCATGAGTCGATGAAGATGTCGATATTGAGCTTCACTATATCCTATCTCCTTGTGTATCCCTGCCATGATTAGTAGTAGACAAGAAACATACAAATAATATGTACGCTCCTATTAACTATAAGATTGTGAAGGCACAAAGTCACACTCGCTCAATCCTATATCAAGCTCTTACAAGTTCTTACCAATGCAAGCATGAAGGTGTTGTACACCGACTTAACCACAAGCACCACGGAATTAGATGTATCGATGCCTTGGCAAACACTTGGTTGTACAAGCTGTAGTCAAATCTGTGGAGCTCTAGGTAGGCTGAAATATGTAGCAAGGAAAACTAGAACCACATTAGCATAAGCAAATTGAGTAATTGTTCAACGTCGGTATTGTGCTGATCCTAGGCTTGAACGTACTAGAGACGCGAGCCTAGACACAAATGATACCACCAAACCGACAAAGGAAGAACTAGCTTTCCTCCTCTTTTTTGTCACAAGTTTTTTTCTTCACTTTTTTTCGCTCTTTTTTCTCTTCTTTTTTTTGGTGCGGCTTTTTTTAGCACCCTTTTGCCTTTTCTTTTTTTCCGTTTTTTAAAGAACAACAAATGATGAGGTGTATACACAAATTCCGTGCTTAATTGGTTCGGCCTGAAAAAGGAGCACGCATTGATTTGGTGATTGCGATCTCCTCTGATGGAATCTGGAAGTATAGCTGGATTCATTGGAAAGAGGCCATCTCAAGCTTTCCAAAAAGTCCAAGATCACCCTAATTGGAGCTTCCATATAAAAGTTATGTGCATTTGAATTTCGTATTGTTCCTGCAGTCCGAGTGTGAATCCCACACGTGTAGAACTTTATCTCCACTTTTTATTGGCACAAAAATGACGTCTCAAAGTTGCATATTATATTTGGATTAACTTGACTTGGTCCCCAATCAACTTCCATGATGTTCCATGCTCTTGATGTGCTCTTAACGTGTCGCTTGATCCATGAAAGAATTTTTGTAATTGAAAACAAAGCCAACTCATGGTGTAGCATCCTTAGCTCAAATATATAAAATGTAAATCTAATATAGAATGAATGAACCTTTGGTTGTTTACTGTAAAGTATAAGCATGGTTATATCTGATCTAGTGATGTCCTCATCACGGTAGTACTGGCAACGCTATCGTGTCTCTGGCCTCGACATCTATGGCTAAGACCAATCACTACACTTATGGCCAGGCTAGCCCTACATATTATGCTCCGTCTCTACCTGCGCCTACACCAGCTTATTCCGCGTTACCTCCGCCACGTGCTCCTACACGGCCACATGGGCCCGAGCATGTCATATACCTGAGCCAGCATTTGAGGAGGACCCCCGTGGCCAACACACCGACATACCACCGCGTGTCACGCCCCCCACATGAGAGATGCACACAGGCAGGAGGCCAGGATGCCATTGAGGAGCGGATATGCACGCTGTTTACAGAGTGTACCGGCTTCGTGCCTCTGGATCGGGCTAGAATCTAGCGGAAGTGGTATCCCGATCACTTCGATACCATACCATACCCTCATGGCTATAGAGTCCCTGAGTTCACCAAATTCGATGGTGATGGTAATAAGACCACACTAGAGCATGTCAGCCAATTCTTTGCATAGTGTGGAGAAGCTAGTGGGTCGGACAAATTAAAACATTGACTGTTTTCTCTTTCGCTATCTGGCACCGCTTTCACTTGGTTTTTGGCGCTGCCGCCGAACTCCGTTCAAACATGGTCCCAATTATAATATAAGTTCCATGACTATTTTTATACGGGTGAGACAGAACTTAGGTTTTCACACTTGACGTCGGTTAAACAGAAATCTAGTGAGAGTGTCTCTAAGTACGTTAAGTGATTTAGAGACACCAGGAACCGATGTTTTAGTCTCAATATTTCAGAAAGATACTTGGCGGATCTAGCTTTCAACGGATTGTGTTCTGAAATTAAATAAAGGCTAGATAACCAAAATTTTTTAGAAGTCAGCCATGTCCTATAGCAGGCTTTGGTCCAGAAGGTCGAGCCAAGAATAAAAAATTCATTAAAATGTTCAACAAACCTAGGGCTGAAGTTCACATCATGGAACACTCCGACGAGGAAGAGTCGGAGGAAGAGGATGATTTGGTCGATATGTATGCGGACGAATGGGCTTGGAACACTAAGAGCAAGCCCGTCACTTGTTCTGAGCTACGGCTGCCACCCACTAAGAGTCGGCCCAGCGAAGTTAAGTACTCTTTTGATGTGACTAAATGTGATAAAATATTTGATTTCCTCTCGAAGAGCCATCTTCTCAAGTTTCCCAAGGGCCTGGTCATCCCGACCGCCAATGAACTAAAAAAGCGCCCCTACTGTAAGTGGCACAATTTGCATTCTCATTATACTAACGAATGCAATGTTTTCCGTCCACAGGTTCAATCGGTAATAGAAGAAGGACGATTGAAAATAGATTCTAATCTGAAGATGAAGCTGGACAAAGACCATTTTCCCGTGAACATCGTCGACCTCGACGAGAAGAAGGTGTTGATTCGACCAGAACAGGCCGAGTCATTTAAGGGGAAAGCGGTCGTTATTGGAGAATCATGCACACGCACACTCGTACCAAAGAACCCTGAAGTGGAAGTGTTGAAAAAGAATATCGATGTGTCTTCTTTGCCTATGGCTCGCAAGAAGACAAAGGTAACATACCATATGTTGTTGGATAAACACTAGAAGAAAGACGAAAAAGCAGGCCCCCGACCAAAAATGTCAAGATAGCCGAAGGGGCCAAGATAGCCAAACCCTTCGGAGAAGGAGTTCAGACCCCAACAGCCGAACCCCCCGAAGGGTGCATTCGGACCCCAATGGTCGAACCCTTCGCATCGTGAGTTCGGACCCCAATGGTCGAACCCCTCCGCATGGTGAGTTTGGACCCCAATGGCCGAACCCTCCGCATAGTGAGTTTAGACCCCAATGGCTGAACCCCCCGCTAGGTGAGTTCGGACCCTAGTGGCTGAACCCACCTACGCTCTAGACGAACCCCTCAGTGGGAGAGTTTGGCCCACAATGGCCGAACATACCTCCGGCCTGGCAGGACCCTTCGCTAATATGGTCCGAGATACCTTCGACGTGGCCGACACCCCCTCCGGGCAATGGGTTCGGCTTGCATTGAGCGAAGCCACTAGAACCACTGATGCCTTGGCCATACTACACCTCACTGCCGTAGTACCCATCGCAGTATAATGCTGGCCCCTATTTTCTTTCGAAGTGTTATGATTGGCAGGGGCAAGTGGATACGGCGAAGGGGAATGTTTTCCACAAGCTATCCGTGGTACCTCTGAATCGACTCACACATGACGAATCCAAGAGAGATGGGTGCGAAGAGGCGAGGGAGAAGGAGTCCAAAGCCATCACAGTCAAGGTAGGGTCTCAAGAGGTCCCAATCCCGAAGGACCCCTCACCGAAGCTCAATGGAGGTAATTATCCTAGTCTAGCTGAGGCCATCACCGAAGCCCAGTCCGATCGGCCTAACAAGGTTGGTCCAACCAACAGGATGCAGAGAAAGGTTCTCACCAAGCGCAAAGAATACGAGGCCAACCCGGGTAAGTCCCATTTGGCCAGAAATCTCAGGAACAAGTTGGTGGCGCCTAGTACAAGGCCACAACCATCATGTGCACCTCCGGGCATGTCCAAATCACAGAAGAGGCACCTGTAACACCTGCAGTCATAGGAAACGCACGAGAAGAAGACCGAGGATGAGCGAGACGCCATTTTCGAGGAAATCTGCCCTCGGCCAATCGCGAAGCAAATATGGAAGCCCAAGCCAGTTGAGACAAACAACCTGGCTCCCATTTCGAGCGACGACGACAACATGCTCGACGACGACTACACGCCCATCTCCGTGGGGCCCGTGCCTCAGGCAATGGAACTAAATGTTGTCATGCTTCTCGCTGTGTTTGCACTACCATGAGACGAGGTCGAGGTCGCTCAGTTGAACCTCGTCGAGATGTAATTTTTGAGAAGCTCGAGGATACAGCTCATCACCTAAAGCCCCTCTACGTCAAGGGGATAATTGATAGGAAGTTGATCTCTAGGATGCTTGTTGACGGTGGCGCCACTATCAATTTAATGTCGTACTCTCTTTTGAAGAAGCTTGACGTGGGTGAGGAGGATCTAAAGGAAACCAACCTAATGCTCAACGGCTTCAACGGTGAGAGCTCCAAAGCAAAAGGCATACTCTCCCTGGAGTTGACGGTGGGCAACAAGACATTGCCGACGACATTCTTCGTCGTTGATGTGCAAGGTAACTACAGTGTGCTACTTGGGCATGATTGGATTCACGCAAATTGTTGTCTTCCTTCTACTTTGCACCAATGCCTAATGTAGTGGGACGGCGATGATGTAGAGGTTGCACCAACGGATACTTTGGCCCATGTAGCATTGTCGATGTATCTATCGACGCCATCCATGATAAGGTAGAGTGTCTATCAGGTAGAGACCTCTCGGATTATGACTTCGTTAGCGTGTTCGGGGACGTTTTGTACCCGTGCCTGTAAAGCCGACTGATGTAGCACGACTATTTCTAAACTAGTAGTCATGTCTAGTAAGAGTAATCTTGATTGGCTGAAGTCTCGCGTGGAGCAATATCGGTCTTCTAAAGACGGTATTGCCAAAGCCATTGAGGATTTTAGCGAAGTAGAAAAGTTAGGACAAGGTTTCTCATCGGCCGACCCTTTAGAAGAGATCGATATAGGCAATGGTAGCGTTCCAAGGCCGACTGTTGGAACAATTGCGTTAGTTCCAGCAGGTTTTTGTGTGGTGGGGTGTGACGTGGAGAATGAGCCTCGACGGGCTCTAACAGAGGGAGAAAAAGGTTTATACTGGTTCGGGCCTCTCCTGAGAGATAATAACCCTACGTCCAGTTGTGGTGGATTTGGCATGGTATGCCCTGGTATGGAGTAATAATTCCAGGGTCTCTTGGCTCCCTGGAGCGTGTGTACCCTTACAAGGGCTTGGCCCTGCTTTTATAGGCACGCAGGCCTTAAGGAAAAGACCAAAATACCCTCTATAAGCCTCTAGGCTCGTAGGGGTAGATAGGGAAAGAGGCTAGCTACTGTGCAGACGTACTAGACAGCTTTACAGCTTTATAGACGTGTCAGGCCGTGCCAGGCTTTTGACCAGCTGAACGACATACCAAGGGCGGAGGGGCCCCCGGTATGGCCAGCATGCTTTAGATATTTCCTATGCTTCGGAGCGGGAGCCAGAGCCTTTCTGCGAAGAGGGCTCCAAACAAGGCTCCGAACCGGGGGCTCGGAGCTCTGACCTCGAACTGGCCTCCGAACCGGGTCCGCCGAACCGGGGCCTCGAACGGGGCTCCCGGAGGGCGGCCTCCGGCACCCTGGGCCCGGAGGGTGGCCTCCGGCGTCTTGCGCCCGGAGGGTGGCCTCCGGTGTCTTGCGCCCGGAGGGTGGCCTCCGGCACCCTGGGCCCGGAGGGTGGCCTCCGGCGTATTGCGCCCGGAGGGTGGCCTCCGGCGTCTTGCGCCCGGAGGGTGGCCTCCGGCGTCTTGTGGCCTCCGGCGCCCTGGGCCCGGAGGGTGGCCTCGAACTGGGGGCTTCGGGCCGAACCCACCGATCTGAGGGCTCGGAGGCTGCCGGCTCCGAAGGGCACCTTGGGACCTGAAAACAACAATCAGAGAGAGAGAACATGCTCTGACAGTTCTGGGCTCTGGACCAAAGACTGTCGGAGGCTGACGTCATTTGGTCCCCTGTTCAAGGGAATATATTCCCCCAACAGTAGCCCCTCGCGTGCAGGCCTTCGGGATGAAGGGGTGCGCGCGCCCTTAGGACAAATGACCTAAAAGAACTTAGAGAAAAACATGCCTTCGGAGCTTGGACCGAAGGTGGCATCGACAACCGGAGGTAATAAATGTCCGCGTCGGTTGCCAGAATGACCTCGGGGAGCCCGAACAGCTCCACAACGGTCGGGAAAAAGTTACCGTTACCTGCTCTAGGCCGCTTCGTCTCCGCCGGAGGCCCACCTGGCGGTGGGTTCGGCCCACGACGGTTAGAATCCTTACCGCGCCTATAAATAGGGACTTACCGCGTGCAGCTTCGGCACGCTCTCATTTACTTCCTTCTCACCGCCTTACAGCCTTCGCTCTCCTCTTCCTCCTAGCTTCGCGCAGAGCAACCTTCGCTAGCTTTCAGCCCTTCGCCATCTTTTAGCCCTTCGGGCCGAAGTCTCATCAGAATGCCGAAGAAGGCAGTGGCGAAGCCTTTGGCTTTGGGTTCGAGCTCGGGCTCCGCCCAAGTGCAGGCAGCGGCAGCAGCGGCCGCGGCAGCGAAGCCTGCAGTTAGGCGATTGGGGCCGAGGGACCTTCGGATGCCCTCCGACAAGTTCGAGCAGACTCTGGAGATGAGAGCTTCGATTTCCACGGAGGAGTCCGTCCGGAGGGCCTACGAGGGGAAGATTGCAGCAAAAATCCAACTCAGGGTTCCAGAGAAATCGGGGGCCGTACCGAAGCCTCGGACTGATGAAGTGGTGGTGTTCGAAGCCTTCTTCGAGGCTGGCCTCGGACTGCCTGCAGTGGGGATGCTGAGCGAAGTCCTCAGGGCCTACAACCTCGAGCTCCCTCAGCTTTCGCCCAACGCAGTGGTGAGGCTAGCAGTCTTCGAGTGGGCCATGAGGGCTGAGGGTTGCGAGGGCCGCGCGGACGTCTTTGTTGCCCTTCATGACACCAACTGCCAGCCGAAGCCGAGGGAGGGGACAGACCGCATCAAGAGGGCGCTGGCCTTCGACAGCGCCAACTTCCAGCTTTGAAAGGAGTTCCAGGACGCCTTCCTGCGAGGGCTGTAAACAACAAGTGGTAATCGAGGTGGGATCAAGAGTGGTTCTATGCCTCCGTCGGCGCGAACTCTCCCCTTCGGAGTACCAACGCCCATATCTTGTATCGGCGCGAAGGGGTGGTGAAGACCAGCGAATACCTCCTTCACTCGAGGATCTCGCTGCTCTGAAGGGTGGCGGCGAAGATGAGTATGAGGGACCTCGCGGAGGAGTTCGTCACCCTTCGGCTCAGCCCCCTCGCGCGGTCCTGGCCGGAGGGTCTCTTCCAGGCTTCGGGTTGAGGTGAACTTAGCGAGTTGGCCTTCGATTGCTTCTGTAAGGCTTCGCACTCTTTTTGCTTTTAACACTTCGTAGATTTTCACTTCTAATTCCAACTTTTATGTAGCCTCCCTCGAATTGAGGACCCCGGAGGAGGCCATTGTGGCGGCGGAGCGAGTAGTCGGGACTCCGACCCCCGAGGAGCAGACGCAGCGCCTCGCCTTGGTGGGATCCTGGGAGCGCTGGAACAGAGTATGGAGTGCGCTCGAACTTGGAGGGCTCCCTGCTCTGCCAGACTTCGCCCACCTGACTACCTCGTCGGCCGGAGCCAAGAGGAAGAGGGGGGACGAGGACGAACCGGGTACCTTGGGGCCTCGGCCGGAGGTCTCCGCGGCTGAAGTCTCTAACCTGGGAGAGGTTGTGGCGAAGCCCGCAACTGCACCGACTCCCAAGAAGGTAGCGAAGCCCCCGGTGGCGAAGCACTCGGCGGCGAAGGCCGACGCGCATACTCCCGCGGCTAAGGAGGCCACGGAGGCCCCGGCGGCGACAACTCCGGGCGCGGAGGCGGATGCGCCGGCTTCGCAGCGAAGGAGTTGGAGGGCCCACCTAGCCCCAACTTCCTTCCAAGAGATCTCCGACGACGGTAAACCCTTTTTTCTTTTGCATGCTTCTCTTTAATATGCGGATTTTGACTATCTCCCTGCAGAGGACGAGGATGATGTGAGGCCCACTGTGGCGAAGCCGGCAGGCCAAGGTGGATCGAAACCTGTTGAAGCGAAGCCCACAGAAGCTTCGAGCGGCAGCGACAGCAGCAGCAGCAGCAGCAGTGATTTGGAGTCCGAGAGTACTTCGTCCGACGAAGGCAGCGGAGGCCGCGAGGTCCCTCGAGGCGAAGAAGAAGTGGACTTGGTGGGCTTGAGCCCCGCCTCACCGAAGCCCGGGGAGGCGACCGTGGCCGTGATTCACCCTTTCAAGCCGAGGAGGGGCGTGACGGTGGCAGCGATCCACGGTTTCCGCGAGGCTTGTGTTTCTGCGGAGGAGGGGGACTTGGTGGCCCAGCTTAGCCACCTAGACCCTACGGATCTCTTTGTCAGCTCGAACGAAGTCCTCATGCGGGTGAGCGAAGCCCCTTGCAGCCTCGAACTATACTTTGTCCCTTGGTTAATACTTATATTTTCTTGAATTTCTGCAGGCCTTCGCACTGAACGCGGTAGCTTCGACTGCTGCCGACAGGCGGATGGAGCGCATCGCAGAGGAGAAGGAGGCCCTTCGCCGCGAGGTCTCGGAGGAAGCCGAAAAATGGAGGCGGGCCGAGGCTTCGGCTGCTGAGGCGAAGGAAGCTAAGGAAGCCTTGGCCTCGGAGACGGCTCAGCTCCGCGCGGAGCTCTAGGCTTCGAAGGATGCTGAGGCCCGACACGCGAAGGAGATCGAGGAGCTTCGCCAACGGGCTCAAGATCTTGAGAGCTTCGTCGTGGCCAATCTTGGCAAAGCCACCCAGAGCCTGACCGAGGTCCTTGAGAAAATAGGTACCTAGTGCCGGGCTCCGGACTTTGGCGATCAGGACCCGATTGGGGACCGCGCCGATTTCATGAAGACCGCGGCTTCGATAGCGGACGAAGCACTGACGGGCTTCGCTCTTATGGCCGGCCGAGTCGCGGGCCAAGGGGTGCTGCAGATGCTCCATGCCGCGGGGTGCGACCACCTTCGGGCGGCAACCTCCGTGACCCCAGTGGTCTTCGGAGGTCCACACTTGGTGACGCCTCCGGCCGAAGTTCGCGGAGCCTGGTGGCGGCTGCAGGAACCCTGGAAGGAGCAAGGCTACGAAGCAGTCCTCGACCTCCAGAAGGCCCTTCAACACCGCCGAACCAAAGCGCCTGCTGCGCCTGATCGGCCTTCGACTTCGACGCCTCCGCCTCCGAAGGTGTAGATCTCCTTAGGCCTTTTGTAATACTTAGTTGCGGGCTTGTAAAACTCTATCAGCTTATTAATATGAATATGGGGGTTCTTTTATACCTGCCCAGGCTCAGCCTCCGAGTGTAGACCTCGAAGTGCTCGAGGACTCCGAAGACCTTTGACAGTTGTGGGCAGTCCTCGAAGTAGCTAGGTCCGAAGGTCCCCCTCGTTTTAAGCTTCCGAGGGGGCCCAACGGCGAAGCCATCTCCGAAGTAGCTCAGGATTTGCTAGCCGCTGTGAAGACGGAGTCCTTTCAGAGCCCTTTGTCTTTGCCTTCGCGGACGGCCTTAGTAAGCGACGAAGCCCTAGACTTTTCTGCCTTCGATACGGCACCGCTTGCTTCGCAAACTTGGAGCAACCTGCAAAGTGGAAGACGAAGCCTGCGGGCTTCGGAGCCTGGACGAGCCGGCCGAGGGAGAGCGGGCTCCGATGAGGCAACGTCCAGCCGAGGGGGCCCCGGCCGAAAAAGAGGCAAGCGAGGGTTGGGACCTCGCACTCGATTTTTCTTAGGCTTAGACACAGACTACTCGTAGTTTGGTTTTCGAAGTGTATTGTAACATACTTCTTAATTGTCATACAATGAATAGAATTTATTATATTTGCATACTTCGTCTGTATGCTTCGCATTGTTTGGCTTCGAACGTTTTAGCTTGTCACGCTCGTACTGCGCATTACATTCGCACACCTCGCATACATGCTTCTCCCCTTTGCTCGTGGCAGCTAGGGACTTAGTCGTTGCTGGTGCGGGCAAAAAATAAAAGATGCGAAGGGTGCGCCTTTCGGCGGCTTCGTCGTATGAAGTCTTATCTAAGCGAAGGCCCATTCTGGGCTTCGAACGCCTTAGTTTGGTGCGAAGCAGGGCTTCGGCTGCTCGGAATTTCATTGAGTGAAGTCCTCCTTTGGGCTTCGAACGTGCTAACTTGGTGCGGAGCAAGGCTTCGGCATGCTAGGATTTGGGTGTTGTGCGTGAGCGAGGCTCTGAAACGCACTTAGATTTTAGCGAAGTATGACTTCGAGACGCTTAGGCGTATAGTATATGGGCACGCGAAGCAAGGCTTCGGAGCGTGCTTGGATAATGAAGCAGGGCTTCGGAACTTGGTCCTGTAAGGATATTTGGTGTGGATTCACCGAACCTGTGATAATGTGAGCCACCTTCGACTCTGGGTCACCTTCGACCCTGGGATGCTTCGGGTGCAGAACCCGGAATCCCTGAGATGCTTCGGGTGCGGAGCCCGGAATCCCAGGACGCGTCGGGCCAATGGCCCGGAGTCCTTTTAGCCCACTGCTACGGGCCCGGGGGCGCTGTGTAGCCTTCGGAGGGGTACTCCGGATTTTATAAAGCGAAGCAAGGCTGCGTATTTTAAACAAAGTGAAGCGAGGCTTCAGGTTTTTGACAAGGCGAAGCGTGGCTTCGGTTCTTGATAAGACGAAGCATGGCTTCGGTTTTTCAATAAGATGGAGCAAAAGTTTGTATTCAAAGGTGAAGCAGGGCTTCGGCTTAAGGCGAAGCAGGGCTTCGGCTTTAAGGTGAAGCAAGGCTTCGAATTTATATTAATGTAATTGCAGATTGGTACGTCGAAGTAAGGCTTTGGACCGTACATACCTTGTTGTCCTTGGGGCTTTGACAGCCTTCGAAACGTGGAGCGGAGCCCCTTGCCGGAGAGCGAGCTCTGGTATGTGAAGGATGGAGGAAGGCGAAGGTGGCCTTCGAGCTGCACCCGAAGCCCCTTGCCGGAGGGTGCGCGAAGCAAGAAAGCTTCGGAGCTCCCCCCTCAGGCATACTTCGGGCTGCAGACAGTGGTAGAGAACTTAGCTTCTAGGACTAAGCTCCGCACGGACGGCGCCAACTGTTGGAACAATTGCGTTAGTTCCAGCAGGTTTTTGTGTGGTGGGGTGTGTGACGTGGAGAATGAGCCTCGACGGGCTCTAACAGAGGGAGGAAAAAGGTTTATACTGGTTCGGGCCTCTCCTGGGAGATAATAACCCTACGTCCAGTTGTGGTGGATTTGGCATGGTATGCCCCGGTATGGAGTAATAATTCCAGGGTCTCTTGGCTCCCTGGAGCGTGTGTACCCTTACAAGGGCTTGGCCCTGCTTTTATAGGCACGCAGGCCTTAAGGAAAAGACCAAAATACCCTCTATAAGCCTCTAGGCTCGTAGGGGTAGATAGGGAAAGAGGCTAGCTACTGTGCAGACGTACTAGACAGCTTTACAACTTTACAGACGTGTCAGGCTGCGCTAGGCTTTTGACCAGCTGAACGACATACCAAGGGCGGAGGGGCCCCCGGTATGGACAGCATGCTTTAGATATTTCCTATGCTTCGGAGTGGGAGCCGGAGCCTTTCTGCGAAGAGGGCTCCGAACAAGGCTCCGAACCGGGGGCTCGGAGCTCTGACCTCGAACTGGCCTCCGAACCGGGTCCGCCGAACCGGGGCCTCGAACGGGGCTCCCGGAGGGCGGCCTCCGGCACCCTAGGCCCGGAGGGTGGCCTCCGGCGTCTTGCGCCCAGAGGGTGGCCTCCGGCGTCTTGCACCCGGAGGGTGGCCTCCGGCACCCTGGGCCCGGAGGGTGGCCTCCGGCGTCTTGCGCCCGGAGGGTGGCCTCCGGCATCTTGCGCCCGGAGGGTGGCCTCCGGCATCTTGCGCCCGGAGGGTGGCCTCCGGCACCCTGGGCCCGGAGGGTGGCCTCGAACTGGGGGCTTCGGGCCAAACCCACCGATCTGATGGCTCGGAGGCTGTCGGCTCCGAAGGGCACCTTGGGACCTGAAAACAATAATCAGAGAGAGAGAACAGGCTCCGACAGTTCTGGGCTCTGGACCAAAGACTGTCGGAGGCTGACGTCATTTGGTCCCCTGTTCAAGGGAATATATTCCCCCAACACCGACTTTTGTAAACCAAAATTTACAGGCTCATGAAAAGGCCGAAATAATAAAGTTGCTTCGATCGTACATTGATTGTTTCATATGGGAATATAGTGAGATGCCTGGACTAAGCCATGAGCTCGTAGATGACCGAGTTTAGGCCTTATAAACAGCCCCCTCGCCTCTTTTATTTGGTCGTGTATGACCGAGTTGAGGAGATAGAACAATTACTCAAGGCTGAATTTATTAGGCCATGCAAGTATGCTAAATGGGTTGCTAACATTGTGCTTGTAGTGAAGAAACGGAGCGGCAAAATATGAGTTTGTATTGATTTCAGGGATCTAAACAAGGCCACTCTGAAGGACGAATATCCCATGACGATAGCCAACATGTTAATCAACAAAGTGTCAGGACACAAGGTATTAAGTTTTCTTGATGGCAACGCTGGTTATAACCCAATCTTCATGGCTAAAGAGGATGTCTATAAGACACCCTTTCGATGCCCTAGTTTTGTTGGTTTATTTGAGTGGGTCATTATGACTTTTGGTTTAAACAATGCGGGCGCTAAATATCAACGTGCTATGAACTTGATCTTTCATGACTTGCTAGGAGTTATGCTAGAGGTCTATATAGATGATGTTGTAGTCAAATCGGATGCTATGTGAAACCATTTAGCCGATTTGAGAGTTTCTTTTGATAGAATGCATTAGTATGGCTTAAAGATGAACCCGCTCAAGTGTGCTTTTGGTGTATCGGTGGGCAAGTTCATAGGATTCATGATCTTTGAAAGAGGTATTGAGATCGACCCTAAGAAGCTTGAGAAGATTAGAAACTTTGAAGCGCCGACATGCAAAAGAGACGTGGAAAATTTTCTAGGCAAGATGAATTATTTGCGTCGCTTTATATCTAACTTGTCTGGTAAGATCGATGCTTTTGTCCCCATACTCCGGCTAAAGAATGAGGCCAAGTTCATTTGGGGGGCAAGTCAGCAAAGTGCCTTTGATAAGATTAAAGAGTGCTTGTCATCACCACCCATGCTAAGAGCACCAAAAGCCAGGATTCCGTTTCGGCTATACGTTGCTGCAGAAGATGGCGTGATAGGAGCCATGCTAACTCAGGAAGTGGAGAGAAAAGAGTACATCATCACATTCTTAGTTGCCGCTTGCTGGACGTCGATACACGGTACGTGTTTGTGGAGCGTTTGTGTTTTTAACTTTATTATGCTTGTCAAACCGATGTCGTAAAGTACATGTTGCAAAAGCCGATTCTAAGTGGTAGAATCGGGAAGTGGGCTTATGCTTTGATTGAGTACGACTTGTCTTATGAACCTCTAAGAGCTATGAAAGGCCAAATCGTCACTAACTTTATAGTTGATCACCATGTAGATGTCAATTGGGGTAGCAACGTTGCTCTAGTTGAAGTAGATCCATGGAAACTTTATTTTGATGGTTCGGCTTGCAAAAATGGCCAAGGTATCAGAGTAGTTCTCATATCACCTAGTGGTATGCACTTTGGGACCTCGACTCGTTAATAATTTCCTTCTCCTAACAATCAAGTAGAATATGAAGCTTTATTCCTAGGACTTGAATTGCTAGGTTGCACGGGTGTTAAACATGTTCATGCATATGGTGATTCTCTGTTAGTGGTACAAGTAGCTAAAATTGCTCAATGTTTTAATGGTTTGCTAAATAGATACTTGGATAAATATTTAGACATAATTGCTACCTTTGACGACTTCAAAATTTCTCACGTGTCCAGGTAAGCCAATTCAATTGCAAATGATTTAGCTCAGCAAGCATCTGGCTATCAAGTCAAGAAAGGAAAATTTTCTGTACAGGGAAGGCCGATGCTTGAATTCCCTGCCGAGTCCAGAGGCTTCAAGCGGCGCAAGGATCATCGGACCCTCTGGACTGGACCCCTTCGCCCAACAAAGGGTGTTGCACGCTGGAGCCCTCGTACCAGAGCCCTTCATCCACCAAAGGACCCTGCACGCCAGACTCCTCACGCCGAAGCCTTCCGAGAGTCGGAGGCCTTTGCGCACCGGACCTCTCCGTCGAAGGGCTTTGGTCCAATCGGCTCCTCATAGCCGATCTGACTAGCCCTCGGTAGGAACAGAAGTCGCTCGGGGGGGCACATTGAAATTAGCAATTTAGATGCCACTTCGGAAAAAGAGTTAGCAAACCCTATAGAAATCCATAAGGATGATTGGAGAATTCCAATCGTCCAGTATTTAAAAGATCCCAGTGAAAGGATTGATTGGAAAGTTCGGCGACAAGCATTTAAATTTGTGTTGCTTGATGACGTATTGTACTGCCGAACTATTGATGGAGTACTTCTAAAGTGCTTGGATGCCGATCAATCTAAGGAGGCTATGGGAAAAGTTCATGAGGGACTTTGTGGCACTCATTAGTCGGCCTAGAAAATGAGTTGGATGCTCAAAAGAGCGGGCTTTTATTGGCCGACTATGACTGAGGATTCTTTAAATATTATAGAGGGTGTGAAGCATGTCAAAAGTTTGATAATATTCAGTTGGCTCCTGCGTCGCTACTTAACCCTATTATCAAACCATGGTCATTCTGAGGTTGGGGTTTAGACTTCATCGGCCAAATTCATCCTCCCTCTTCAAAAGGGCATCGGTTCGTGTTGATGGCAATGGATTACTTCTCCAAATGGACTGAGGTCATTCCTCTCAAGAACATGACTTACAATGAGGTAACTGATTTCATCTTGAAGCACATTATACATAGATTCGGTATTCCCCAACTCTCACTACAGACCAAGGTACTTCATTTATTGCTAAAGAAGTGAGAAACTTTGCCGAATTTTATGGTATTAAGTTGATAAACTCTTCACAATACTATGCTCAGGCCAACGGTCAGGCCGAGTATAGTAATAAAACTGTAATTAGGCTCATTAAGAAGAAAATTGAAGAGTTCCCTAAAAGATGGCATGAACTGCTTTCTGAGGCACTATGGGCTTGTAGAGTTGCAAAGCATGGTGCTACCAAAGTTAGTTCATATGAGTTAGTGTATGGACAAGAAGTCGTTCTATCAGTGGAGGTAGATCTTGGTTCTTTAAGATCTCTTAAGCAAGATAGCTTATCGGTCGATGAATATGAAGCTCTTTTGAAGGATAATTTGGAAGAAGTGACCGATAAGAGGTTAAGGGCTCTAGAATCTATAGAGAAAGATAAAAGGAGAGTAGCTAGAGCCAACAACAAAAGAGTCAAACCAAAATCGTTTCAAGTTGGTGACTTGGTTTGGAAGACGATTTTGCCCTTAGGCACTAAAAGCCCCAAATTTGGTAAATCGTCGCCTAGTTGGGAAGGTCTTTTTAAGGTAGCTGAAATCGCTCCAGGTAATGCATACTTGTTAGAATCCCTACAAGTAGAGCGATTTCAAAGAGCTTTAAATGGTAGGTATTTGAAAAAGTACTTCCCAAGTGTGTGGCAAAGTACTTAAAAGTGTCAAAAGGTGGATATGGAGTATATCGTCCTTAGCCCATTGTGATTTTAGCTCATTTAGTTTGCTAAAAGGCAGGAGCATGTGTTGATAGCAAAAAATGGCATTAATGGTCGAAATTGTTAAAATATCAATTTTGGTAATTTTGGGCCGAATATATACAAGTCCTGGTATAGGCCGAAACCTTAAAGTGCTAGAGGCCCATCTGCATGGGGCCTCGCGGGCCTTTTTGCGGACTGCTTCATAGGCTGGCTTCGGCCTGAAGGCCCTTTGGAGCCTGCTTCTCCCAAGCTTCAACCCGAGGAGCAAACTTTGACGTGCCTGGTGAAGGACCGCTTCGGGTAGGCTTCGGGTAAGAAGTCTGATACAGATTCACGTTGATTTTATCCCTAATCTTGATTAGGCTGAATCTTATCAGATTAGAGTGAAAGATAAGAATACTAGCCCCTATAAATACATGGGTGAGGCTGTTTCATAGGACCCCTCAACACAGATCAACTCTTCAAACCCTAGTTTGAACCGTGCTGTGAAACCAAGTGAGGTCGCACTGTGGTTTTTGTCTTTATGATGAGTGATTGACAAAGTTGCTTGACCTGGAGTGATGAGTGAGTGATGGTTTGATAGCATTGATGGGATCGATGTGTGGATACGGATTATGCCGATGGGATCGGTGTGCCTTGCGTCTCATATTTTGGCTATTCTCATGTGTGCAGGGTGGAGATACTAACCAACTATCAACGGCAGGTAATCAAGGGTCAAGCGGGGAGCTCGATGCCAGAGGATCAATAATGTCGAGTGAAGTTGGAGATGATCTCCTGTGTGCACGAGGAGATAGAGCAAGACATGGACGGACGGATGGTTGAGACAGCATGACTATCAAGTCAGTGAAAGGGAGGCCAGTGCAAGTGATCATGTGGCTCGAGGGGATCGAGAGCGGGAGAGACTTTCTTGCGGTCGAGTTCGTAGATTGGCGTCACATTTTGGCGATTGAGGAGGCTTCATCGGTTTTTGCTGAAAACCATCACTTTAGAAAATGTTTTTAATTCCAGTAATTAGGAGTTTATTTTTTCTGTTTTGTCGTCTAGATTAAGTGTAATCTTTTAGTATTTTTGGAATTCTTATGTCTGAAAAAATATTAAAAGAATAGGGTCAATGATGTAATAAATTAGGACTTTGCATTAATAGATTTTTCAGAATTTGTAATTCTGAAAATTCATTATGGCAATTAGGTAAATACCTAGAACTTTTACCCTAATTGCATTTTAGAAATTTCTTTAATGGGCTTGCCTATATAAAGGACCCAAAGAACTAGGGTTTAGGGGACTCCTTTTCAGTGAACATTTTGGGGGCTACCAACTACAATTTCTATTTTGTTCTATCTAT
>JAAALK010002140.1:0-22761 GCA_019279435.1 Zizania palustris | reverse complement strand
GGCATTGGAGGTTAGGTCATTTGGAGTTTTTGATCTGCTAGTCAGGTTGAGTTCTATGGACCTCATCGAGGATTGCCCAAGCTTAAATGGGGAAAGATCTAGTTTTCATCCCTGTCACATGGGAAAATGGTTACCGCTTTCTCACTCACCTGTGACTCAGGTGATGACTTCGTATCCGGGCGAGCTTTACATTTGGACACTGTAGGTCCAGCTCGGGTACGCTCAGTCGGTGGGAAGTGGTATGCACTTGTGATTGTTGATGACTTTTCTCGATTCTCGTGGGTTTTCTTTTTGGAGTCTAAGGATGAACTTTTCAATTTGTTCATGACCTAATTTTGAAGCTGAAGAATGAGAACAATGGTCGGATGCGAGCAATTCGCTCCGACAACGGCTCTGAGTTCAAGAACTCTCAGTTCGTCAGCTTTTGTGGTGATCAGGTCTGGACCATCAGTTTTCTTCTCCTTACACTCCCCACAGAACGGCGTTGTGGAACGAAAAAACCGCACGCTAGTCGAGATGGCCAGGACGATGCTCGATGAGCACAGGACTCCTAGGCGTTTTTGGGCTGAAGCCATGAACACGACTTGCTATCTGGCCAACCACATTTTTCTTAGAGCTTACCTTGGTAAGACATCATATGAATTGTGGTTTGGCAGACAACCCAAGTGAGCCACTTGCGAGCGTTTGACTGCAAGTGCTTTGTGCTCAAGAAGGGAGGGCATTTGGACAAGTTTGAGTCTCGTTGCTGGGATGGTGTGTTTTTCTTGGCTACGCTTTGCATTCTCGAGGTTTTCGTGTTTGGAACCTCGAATCCCAGCTGCTGTTGAGACTTGTGAGGTTTCATTTGATGAGTCCTTGCCTTCTTTGACTCTTCTTTTGAGCTGTCTGGTAATGATGAGCTCGGAGAGTCCATCTTCGAGGAAGATGATGATACTCCAGCTGCTGATGAGGGTGGGCCTTTTGCATCCCCCACAGAGCTCACACCTTCTGAGACTTCGACTGAGGATGAGGGCGGACCTCTGATCACTTCTTCACTACGATCGAGCCCCCTCAGTCGAGTCCAGATGGTGCCTGCTGCTGACTCCGGTGAGGTGACTTCAGATCACCAGGGAACCCGAGCAGTTCAGCGTGACCATCCCTCAGAGCTCATCATAGGTGATTTGACTGAGAGAACTTTGCGTTCTTCTGCCTCTCTCGCTGTGTTTGCTGAATCTGCGTTTGTTGCATCTTTTGAGCCCAGAGATGTTTCTCATGCTCTTTCTGATTCCAATTGGATTAATGCTATGCAAGAAGAGCTTGAGAACTTTGTCCGCAATCGGGTTTGGACACTAGTTGAGCCGCCACTAGGATGCAACCCCATAGGCACCAAGTGGGTATTCAAAAACAAACAAGGTGAAGATGGGGTTGTGGTGCGCAACAAAGCCCGACTAGTTGCCCAGGGTTATTGCCAGAAGGAAGGTATTGACTCGAAGAAACCTTCACTCATGTTGCCCGTCTTGAGTCCATTCGTATTCTTCTAGCTTTGCCGTTTCGAGGGTTTTAAGCTTTTTCAAATGGACATCAAGAGTGCTTTTCTGAACGGGTTCATAGAGGAGGAAGTGTATGTTAGGCAACCCCCCGGCTTTGAGAACCCTAAGTTTCCTCGACATGTTTTTAAATTGCAAAAAGCTTTATACGGGTTGAAGCAAGCCCCCAGGGCTTGGTATGACCGGTTGAAGCAGTTTTTGTTGGGGAAGGGCTTTGTGATGGGTTCTGTGGATAAAACTTTTTTCTTGCTCAGAGATGCTTCAGACTTCTTAGTCGCTCAGATTTATGTGGACGATATTATTTTTGGCGGTACTTCTAATGATCTTGTGTCCAAGTTTTCTGAGCAGATGCACAGTGAGTTTGAGATGAGCCTCATGGGTGAGCTCAAGTATTTCTTAGGGCTCCAGATCAAGCAGACCAAGGACGGCACCTTCATCCACCAAGGTAAGTACACTCGCGACATGCTTAAGAAATTTGACTTTGGTGGTGAATTGAAGCCGCAGATGACCCCGATGGGCACTTCTGGGGGTCTGGACAAGGACGAGAGTGGCGTCAAGGTCAATGAGAGGGAGTTTCGAGGGATGATCGGTTCGCTGTTGTACTTGACGGCGACCAGACCGGACATTCAGTTCGTCGTGGGACTATGCGCGCGCTTCCAGTCTTCACCACGCGCGTCTCATCGGCAGGTTGTCAAGTGCATCTTCAGGTATCTCACTTATGCGCCCGATCTTGGTCTTTTCTATTCAGCATCATCTTCTCTCGATTTATCTGGCTTTTCGGATGCTGACTTTGGTGGGTGCCGGTTGGATCGCAAGTCGACTTCCGGTACTTGCCAGTTTCTTGGTTCTTCTCTTGTCTCTTGGTCTTCTCGAAAGCAATCTGGAGTTGCTCTTTCGACCACTAAGGCTGAGTATGTAGCTGCTGCTAGCTGCTGCTCACAGTTGGTTTTGGATGATTTCCACTCTGCGAGATTTTGGGTTGTTTTTCCTACCAGGGTTCCATTGTTTTGCGACAGCACAAGTGCTATTAGCGTAGGGAAAACCCTTGTCTCCATTCAAAAACCAAACACATTGATGTGTGCTTTCACTTCTTGCGGGATCAATATGAGAAAGGTGTCATTGACCTTGTTCATGTTGATACCCATCATCAGTTGGCTGACATTTTCACCAAACCCCTAGATCAGTCTACATTTGAGCGTTTACGAGGGGATTTGGGTGTTGGTATCCTTTTTAGGATATTTTGCGTTAGTTTTCTTTCTTCTTTACTCTTTTCTCGAGTATTTTGTGTGTGTTCATATCTTGCATATTCACATATCACACTTTGAGCTTGTTTCTGTTTATATGATTGAACTGCTTTACTTATTCTAGCTGGTACATGCTTTTGATTACTTGTCGATGATCATGCTTTGCTTCAGTTCACTTGATATGTCTGATATCGTCATATGCATGGCATTATGCTTTAAAATTGAAAAATGATCACCACTGTTTCTAGTAACTAGCATGCGTAGGCTGAATGTTCTTGCTATCTGTTACATGCCTTGTAGCTAGTTCCTGACTTAGATGCAAATATGCAACTTGGACATCTGTATGCTTTAAACATGGAAATGTGCTATAAAAATGATAAAAATTCGAGAAAAATGAAAATTCCATGCCTTTTTATGCACAACTTGAAAAGATCCAGGTGGGTTTGCTTTGTCGCATTACATTTGTTCTGGACTGCATACCATAGCACTTTGGTATGAACTAGGACAGTGTAGTGTATGCCAAGATCAATGTCTTAAGCTTCTGATGGTCCAGATCTGGCCTAGGCTTGACTTGGTTGGTCAGCATAAGGTTTGACACGCAAATAACCCCTGGCAAAAATGAAAAAGGAAAGAGAAAAAGCCTGAAAAATGAAATGATAACAAGTTTGCTAAAGAACTTTGTTTTGGACAATGCTTATCTTGGTAAATTCAGTTAGTTTTTGCATCTCATGCTTTACCTCGCTTGTTTACTCGAAAATGTGGTGATGCTTTTGTTTGCAAAAAACTGAAAATGCGTGCTAATGACTTTCCTTAGATATCATCTGTTGCACTGATCATGCCATGTATCTTAGATAGTATGTCTTTTGCTATACTTGTTAGATGTTGTAATTGCAGTCAATCATATCTGAGAAGCATGCTTTCTAGACTCCACATGCACTCCAGTTGAATTTACTGCATATTTTGACGGGGAGTTGCATTTCGTGGGAGTCTGTGTCTCTTTTGAGTGCTTGATGAGTTCACTTGTCAACAAGGGGGAGAAAATTTGGGATCAGAGTTTAAGGGGGAGTTCTTACTCTATTGATATCCTTGTTGTTTTTGAAATTGCACTCATTTTGAGCTTTTACGTTTTGGTTAACCATAATGACCGCTTCTTGCTTTTGTTTGGCTTTTGGTCATTAGGGTTAAAACTTTTTACCTTATTTTTTTCTTCTTCCTTGTTTTCTTGTGTTTTGTTTCGTGTTTCCACATTTGTTCGCAGGTGATGAAGAGCTGAAGAAGAGGAGTGTTGACAATGCACTCATCAAGGGGGAGATTGAGGAGCCATGCTGAATAGCGTGGGCCTCATGGCTCCAGAAGTGATGAGTCATTGTCAATGATAGTCAAAGAGGACAAAAGAAGATGAGATCTGCTGTTTCATGGGCCGCGTGTGACTCAGGTACACGGGCAGCAAGCGACTGTCGGGCAGAGGAGGCTGCGAAGTCGGGCTGGCCCAATCCGGGTACATGGGCCAGAAGCAGTAGAAGACCCACTGGGCTGTTGACCAGGGTTGACTCAGGTACACGGGCTGAGAGAGCTGCGGAATCGGGCCGGCCCAATCCGGGTACCTGGTGCAAAGTCGGTGGAGCCTTTGTCAGTTTTGGTGCAAAACCGACGACCATCGATCTTGTATCCGACTGTCCAGAAGAGAAGCCGTAGTCGCTACGAAAACTTAGCTTCCGGATAAGTCATCTGTATCGCTAGGCCCACAGTCAGTCAGTCGTGTCTGTAAAAATTCCTAAGGGCAGTAGAGTCTTTTCCTTTATTCTTGCGTCTGTAAAAAACCCTAAGGGGCTGGTGGAATATTCCTAGTGGTGGGCAGCCTATAAATAGGACCCCAATCCCTAGGGTTGGACTACCCTTTGGCTGAAATCAATACTACTCCTTTGGGTCACTTTTTGTCTCTTGCATGTTTCTCTCTTCTCCTCTCCTGTTCATGCGTGCGCCGCCAGTCAACTCGCCTTTGTTCTTCCTGAGATTTACTTGGTTCTTTGCTGTCTGGAAGAATTTATTTTGGCTGTTTTTGTTTGTGCGAAGCATTTATGTGCGCAACATTTTATTCACTGTTCTTGCTGTTGTGTGGTTGCGGTTGATTTATTCAGAACAGAAGCTTCTCTGTTGCTTGTGTTCATCATGCAAGTAGTACTAGTTCTTGCTGTTGCAAGTAGTACTACTGCACTGTAGCAACAGTACTCTGGTGCCAGCTTTTTGCTTTTACTGCGCAGCTTTTTGATCGAAGTTGACAGGCCTTAGTAACTTTTCTGACTGTTCTCTGGCGAAGCCCTCTCTCTGTTCGAAGCCCCTCAGCTCCGAGAGGCAGGCTTCGATCTGATATGCTCGAAGGCTTCGTTGGAACTTTGAACTTTGTTCTGTGTCCTGAGTTGCTAGCTGCGAAGTACGTTTTGAACGGAAAACATCACATACTTCGAACGATTGGTTTCTTTGTCGCGTATCAGCCTTCACTTCTCTTCTCGAAGTTAGCTCCTTTCGAAGGTAGAGTGTAGGCTTCAAATTTGGTTTCTCTGTCATGTGACAGGCTTCGCTTCTTTGTTCGAAGGTTGTCCGTCTGTTGTGTTCAAAGTTTTCTGTTCGAAGGTTTGGTTTCGAAGCCCTCGGTTCGAAGCTGTGTTCGAAGCTTTGCCTTCGAAGTACATACTTCGAAGCAGGCTCCGACTTTCTCATACTTCACTTCGAAGCACACTTCATTTCTGCCACTTCAAATTAGGCTAAACCGAAACCTACCTTCGGCATTTACACAACACTTTCGACAGACTTTGACTTCCACCTCCGAACCAGACTTCGACCAGTGAAGTAGACCTCGACCTCCGAAGCAGGCTTCGGCCAGCGAAGCAGGCTTTGACCTGCGAAGCAGGCTTCACCGAGTTTCGAACAGGAGACAGATTTGAACAGGTAACTTCTCTTCTCTCTCATAGTGCACCGTAATTGCTTTACTGAGAAGTTTGTCTTGCCTAGTCTTGCATATACTATTTATCTGTCTATTAGCACTGCCTTGATAAGTTCTCTGTTTATCATCCGCAGTTTTTAGGCTAGATACCTTTAGACTTAGGCTATCTGTTTATTTTCTGCTGCTTAGTCTTTTGAGGTGCGTTGGGTATTGGGAACAGGCCATTGATTCGAAAGAATTTTTAAGGCGCCCATTCACCCCCCCTCTGGTCGCTACTTTCGGTCCTACAGGGAGCAACTGGGCAGAGGCAAGCCCCGGTTGCCAACCACCCCACTCTGGTCGAGATGATGGCCACGCAAAACCAGCTGGTCTCAGCCCTTCTGAACTAGATGCAGCAGCAACAACAGCAGATGCAAGAGCAGTAGGCTCATCTCTTCCGCCTCCACCAACAGCCCGAGCTGCCACGACCCGCCACTCCAGCTCCCGCTCCCGCCTCCCAACTCTCGGAGTTCCTCCGAGTCCGCCCACCGACCTTCTCGAGCACCACCAACCCCATGGAGGCTGGGGATTGGTTGAGGACCATCGAGAAGAAGCTCGACCTCCTGTCTTGCACTGAGCAGGAGAGGGTGGCCTTCACCACCCACCAGCTCCAGGGTCCCGCCGCAGAGTGGTGGGACAATCTGCGCGAGACCTTGCTCGAGGGACACGTCCATACTTGGGCGGAATTCTCGGCTGCTTTCCGTGCCGCTCACATCCCCGACGGCATTATAGCTCAGAAGCAACAAGAGTTTAGGGACCTGCAGCAGGGGAGTAGGTCCATAACTGAATATTTGCATGAGTTCAACCGACTGGCCAGGTACGCACCTGAGGAGGTCCGTACAGATGCGGCCAGGCAGGCCAAGTTCCTCTGGGGACTGAAGAATGAGCTGTCCCTACAGCTTATCTCCGGAGATTTCGCCAACTTCCAAAAGTTGGTGAATAAAGCTATTATTCAGGAAACCTAGCAGAACAAGGTCAACCTGAAGAGGAAGAGGATGATCGCCTTCAAGCAGAATCAAGGCATGGCTCAGAGGCCCCATTTCACCCCTCCTCCACCGGCGCCACAATACCACCCCCGCCCGGTGTATTGTCCGGCACCACCTGCCGCCAATACCGGAGCCGGACAACCTCGCCCCGCTCCCGCCGCACCAGCCGCCCCAGCCGCCCCGGTCAAGAAGGCGGAGGTTCTGCGATTTCATATGTTTGCCGGTGAGATCTTTGCCGGTGATTTCACCTCTTGGAAAGTATACCGAGCATCTTCCATTGTCTTTCGCTAATGGTGGGATGAGCTGAAGCAGCATATCTTCAACTGTTCTTCAATGATCTATCAGTAGCGGCTTCACCGAGGCAAAGTCGACGTATGACATGAGGTGGGTATTTCGATTCCTCCTTTTAATTAGTTTCCGTTGTCTCCTTTTCATATGTTTAACTCTTCCTCTTACAGGAGGATGACCTCGACACACCTTTGGTGAGTTCCAGTGGCCAGCCGATACGAACTTGGGAACCAATGCCCACACTCCCACGGTCTAGGTAAGTAGGATATAGTTTAAGGGATTGGCGCGCAAGCATCAAACATCGGCCCCGGCTGTACGTCGATCCACCAGAGCCCGGGCTGGTCAAACGAACCCACCTCCTTTGGCACCGATTGCCTCTTCGACTACACCAGCCCCTGCCATTCGTATTCCGTCGACAGATGAAGTCCTGTCGTCTGCCCAGGTTTGCCCTTATCTTTAGTGTTAACATTTCTTCCCGTGTAATCATGACGTGGACATCTCCTTTTTCTTCAGCCCCCATCGTCTCCTATTGACATAGACTCCCTCTGCACAACGTTCGATCATATGTCGGATGCACCCACTTATCATCGATCGACGAACACTGCCGGAGTTGCCGTAGAGATTGTTGTTTGAGCCGATACGCCGAAGGCTGTTGCCACTAGTCTGAATGTATCGGCTGTCACCGACATCATTGCTATGGGCGTGGTCATCGCTAGGGCCACGCCTGCTGGTGCTGACGCTGCTGGAGACAATACAGCTGAAGGTGCTATCACTATTTCCGAGGCATCGACTATTGGTGTTGATGTTGCTTACTAGGTATCTTCATTTACTCATCTTTTGCCTTTCGTTATCTTTGATGTAATTGACGCCAGCCTTGGGCACAGTTGACACTCGAGCAGGACAGGCCCGACGAGGAGCACAGGCCTACCCTCCCAGGTGCTTCGACGGAGAGTAACGGTTTGGCCTCTCCTGCTGTCGATGCTTCGTGGCCGGCCATCCCAGTTGGGACATCTAACATAAGTACCCTCACGTTTATACTGGCATGCCTCTCTTCTTATCCATCTAACCTTCCTTTGTTTTTCTAGACTTTTGTTCGGCAATTCTCCTTCGACGTCAGCCTATATCTTGATGCCGATGAGGTTGTCAGTGCTGCTCCATCGGCTGCTGTTCCATTGACTCCAGAAGGGAGGGAGGTTTTATTGGATTTGCTGTGTCGGTTGGTATACCCGATTAAGGTGTTGGTCTATGACTCGGGCCCGATAAGGACTCGTTTCAACGATATTTTGAGCTCCCTTACTCTGGGGTTGATCAACGCCCTTACACCTGCCGCCTTTTTATAGTTTCATTGGCTAGCGGTGCAATGGGCCATGTAGTAGATAGCCGATCGAGTTAGTCGGTCATTGCTGTTGGAAGTAGTGAAGACCGATAATGCGATGGTGATGACCAAGGGTGCTCTCTTGGATCGCATTGAGGGCGATTCATCGGCCATGTCATGGGAACTTGACCGACTGTGGACGAAGGAGGCTGATTTGATGTTGAAGCCGGATGGTGTCTGGTCAGAGATCACCGAGAAGGAGGGCGCTCTAGCCTCCCACCCGACCCATGTTGATGCCTAGAAATGCCAGCTTACCAATGTCATTTTCCACACACAACGTCATCATCATTATCTTCAAGATATTCCTATTTAGGATGCTGAGGATTGGGCCACCCTTTGGGACATTGATGCAATTAGGTTGCGGGCTATTGAAGCCATTCGCCGAGCGCTCCTTTGACTTTATGTATAATCGATGATCTGTAACAAGACATTACACCTTTTGTAATACACTGTCATCATTTCCGATGATACCTTGGAGGAATACCATCGGGTGCCCCCTTGGTGGCACGAGGTCCGACAGTACGTTCCTTGTGATGTTATATGTCACCTGAGGCATCTCTTGTCTTGGCAATATTGGGTCAGATGCCGGAGGTGGCACCGATGCACCTCTTTTGAGGCCATATGGCGTGCTCTGCAGTGAACCCTGTGTGGGCGCCAATGATTGGGTCATCTTGTTTCCCTCATATCCGAACGAGGCACCCAGCTACTCTAGCCTCATTGGCCCTTGCGGCTATGGTGCCGACCGAGTATGCTGTGGATTTTGCAGTAGTCTTATCTGGCTATCAGGGAGGTACGTTGGACCTTATAGTGACTCATGGACCATAGTGCCATCAACAATCTTCTTGATCAACCCATGGAGGGTGTTGACCAATGTCTCGGATTGATTTACTAGCACGTGACAAATTGCCTGATCAATAATTTCTTAGAGACTGGCTTGAGGGATTCCTATTAGCTGGCTAGTTCCTATGACCAGAGCCGGTCTTGGCAGTGGGTCCCTCTAGATAGGACCCGGCCGAGTCATACCGTAGGCTTGCAGGCACAACTTCTAGAAATCATCCACATGCTTCTGCACGTCTGCCCTTTGATCTTCATTCAGTATGTCCAGAGTGGTTGGGATGATGTTGTCGTCGTTGATTTCTCCCACCATGGCTGAATTACTGAAAAGGTCCCACGGGGTGTGCCAAAAAAGTGTGTTGATGTATTTTTTGGTCACACTTTGACACCCGCGTGGCTTGGAAGATCTGCTTAACTCCAGTGCAGGTCCTACAATCTTAGAAAAAGGGTTTAAGGCATGCCAATCAGTTTGACCCTATAACTGATAAGGAAATAGAGGAAATGTCATTAGTAGCAAAGCCTATCAGCTGCCAAGCCGATGACTGTGGTAAGGATATAATGGTCATGAATGAATAACGCCGATTGGCCATAAGGCCGATGACCAAGGCAGAGCGATCGAGATGAATGCACCATCGGCCGATGAAATAAGTAATTTACGCGTATAGGCCGATGAGCATCCCCCGATAGCGTATACAATATGATTGTGAATTGGAGATAACCTATTGGCTTGTACTTTGATAGAAATAAATAAAACATGCTAGATAACATGTATGTATTATCAAAATAATCACAATAACAAGATTGGACATAACCAAGACAAGAGCTAGTCACAATGAACTTAATAATACTTCAAAGTATCAGACACACTTTATTTAGATGAATTGTATATAACATGAAAAAAGTACAATAAAAAGATATGTCAGACTCAACCGATGAAGCCTCAAACTACCACACCTAAATCACATCAATCTAAGAGATCAAACTGATGTAGCCTTAGACCTAGACAATACACCGAGATAAATTAGCGACCGTACTATTTCAATCGATGCCTCAAGAGATCAAATTGATGCAGCCGTGAGGACAGTAACCTAGTCGATACGATCGTCGGGGGTGGAGGGACTCACCTCTTCGCCGAAGATCAGAACGATGCAGCCTAGGTCCGAGTGCCAAATCCCACTAGGATTAACCTTGGGAAGCCAACGGTGGCGATGCAACAAGTAGTTGTTTGACAGAATTGTGAGTTTCTAATCTAACTAAGGGATATATATTTATAGTCCGGGGACTTGCCGTCTAAGTAATCTATCCTAACCGATTCTAGATAATCTTCATCTTCTTATTATCGGCTCCTTCATGTCCGGCCAGGTTGTAACAGATGAGCTTCTTTGACCGGATATTCCTTGACTTTTGTTGACCGTATGACATCCTTGGTGGGCCCTGGGATTTACCAAATCTTGGCGTAAACACTCCCATAGTTTATCGGTAATAGCGAAGCCTTGACCGAGTCCATCCTTCGTTTCGTCGATACCGTCTTCACAAGGTGAGCTTGGGTAGTTCTTCGTTGATGGGGTTGACTCCATCATCCGATACTTCAAGAAAATTACCATCCCAAGCCTTCCCTGACAGACAGACAACTCCTTTCATCTCCCATACTGACAAATCGACTGTTGCTATGTTAACCGATTTATCGGTGGGACCGATTTCCACTTGATTGCCGACCCACTGAACCAGGATCTAGTGCATTATTGAGGGGATGTAGCTATTCACATGTATCAAATCACGCCCTAGAAACAAGTTGTAAGATCCTTTTCTTTCTATAACAAAAAGGTAGTCGGTGTCGTATTGCTTCCTATCATCAGTTCTGCATTTAGTACTCCCATCATGTCTAATGAGTTGCCACCGAAGTCACTTAATACCATATTAGTTATGATGAGGTCTTTCGACATTTTTCCTAGCTTATGGAAGGTGGCATAAGGCATTAAGTTGACAGTTGCCCCTCCGTCTATCATCATCTTGGACATCGGTTTCCCGTTAACCAAACCTTTGATGTACAAGGGTCTAAGGTGCTGATTCCCAAGGTCTTCTAGCTTGTCAAAAATTGCTAGTTGTGGAGACAACAGTAGTTGAACCATCGTATCGACCTGATTTGTGTTGTCTTTTGGAAGATGTCCAATACTTTGTAGGGAGAAATAAAACCATGTTTACCCATGCGTCCTTCTTGTCGTCATGATCGACCTTTTATTTCACTCGCCATTCACTTTTGATCCTTTGGAGACGATCAGTTTCCTTGTTGCACATCTGTGTCTTTAGTTCTCTTTGCTGCAGCCGCTGTACCCTTCTTTTCTAGTTCCCCATGAAGATCCCGCTGAGGCACCACTATGGCTTTCCGGATGAGGTACGGTCATTGTCTGATTGGCCGATTTCCTTTGTATTGATGGGACCGAGCCTCTCCAGTACAGACACTCTCGGTGCCGGCCTTTGATAAATGCCTTTCTCCTGATTGCGCGGCTCTAACCCATCATATTGCGGCCAATGATCATCTTGCCATCTGTTTCTAAGGCCACATCTAGGACAATTTTCCATCGAAGGTAGGCGTAGCCCTTTGTTCCAGCAAAACCTAAAGAACTCATAATTTCAATCGGGGTTGAAGCATGCGTGATCTTGACTGTCCTCACCGTCCATCCTCTCCTTTGACTTCCTTTGATACTTTCCGATGAGATTCGTAGAAGTGATGTGCGTGTGGCCGACCATCAATGTGGTGTGCGTGCACCATGTTGATTGGGAACAGATGACCGTCGATATTCATCGGCTTCTTACCATCATTGAACTTGATTTGGCCTTGCTCCATGGCTGATTGAATCTTCTTCTTGAATACTTTGCATTAATTAGTGTGGTGTGATGGGAAATTGTGTCACTTACAATATTTTATTTTATTTAGTTCATCGGTAGGTGGTATCATGTGGTTAGGTGACAAGTGGATTTGCTTCTCCTTGAGCAACAAATCAAATATCTTATCGGTCTTGTTGATGTTGAAGTCATACTTCTCTTCTTTATCGGTCGGCTTCACCCAAGGGCATGCAACTTGTTTCTTATTCTTGGACCATTCGTCCAAACCAACTTCTGCATCAGAGAAACTACCTTCGTCGGAGTACGAATAGTAGGCCTGGGTATATGCCACCTTTTTCTGATACCTATCTTTCCTTGCTTCTTGGAATCGACTCTCATATGTTGATACCCTTTGCACTAGTTGTGAGAGGCTCTCGAACTAATGTGATGAAAATCTCTCCTTAATTAGATTCAGGAGTCCTTGAAATGCCAACTCTGCCAATTGGGTGTCACTGAGGCTCATGCTATAGCACCTGCTCCGTACGTCGCGAAACCTCTAGACATAATCCTGTACCGACTCGTCCATCCTCTAGATTACAGTTGTCAAGTTGGTGAGCTTCATCTCATTAATGCCGGTGAAGAAATATTTGTGAAACTTCTTCTCTAAATCTGCCCATCCTTTGATGAAATCCATCGATAGTGAAGAAAACCTTGTGAAGGCCAATCCTGATATATAAAGTGGGAAGAATCAGATCCTTAGCGCTTCATCGGCCGATGCCTCCCCACACTAGGTGAGGAAATGACTCATATGCTCGATCATGGAGACCGAGTCTTGTACCGAGAACTTGGTGAAGTCAGGTACCTTGTATCAGTCTGATAGTGGTACTCGATCAAACCATTCCGGGTACATACGCCGATACATGTACGTCAATTCTTTGGGCTTCAACCCAAATTGGTCTCGAATAACCTCCGTTATCCGATTAACCCAGTCATCTTCTTGTTGTCCTGGCGTAGGGTGTTGATCAAGTATTGGAACCTGCTAATATTGGTCCGGCCGAGAAGCATTATGCTTGTCCTTCATCATCGTATGGTAGTGCTCCATAGTATGCAGTCCGATGATACCCTTGAGGAATACTATTGGGTGCCCCCCTTGGCGGCATAAGGTCTGGTAGTACGTTACTTGCGATGTCGCAGGTCACCTGAGGCATCTCTTGTCTTGGTAGTCTTGGGTCATATGCTGGAATTAGCACCGACGCACCCCTTTCGAGGCCGTATGGCACGCTCTGTAGTGAACTCTGTGCGGGAGCTAGCGACTGGGTCGTCTTGTTTTCTTCATGGCTGAATGAGGTGCCCGACTGCTCTAGCCTCATCGGCCCTTGCGGCTATGGTGTCGGCCGAGTATGTTGTGGATTCTGCAGTAATCTTGTTTGGCTGTTAGGGATGGTACATTGGACATTGTGGTGGCTCGTAGGCTACAGTGCCATCAATAGCCTTCTTGATCATCCCGTGGACGGTGTTGACCAATGTTCCAGAATTATTGACTAGTGTGTGATGAATTGCCTGATCAATTGAGAAACCAAGGGTTGGTTTCAGTGTTTGTGATGAGTGATTGACATGCTTTTTACCTCTGTTCGAAGGGGTACCTCCGAAGGATGTTCAGAGGTGGTTTCATCGAAGTGTGTTCGGTGTTTGGTTGCTGCAGCTGTGCAGCGGAGTGTGCTTGTCGGAGGGGTCCGACAGTACACGATGACTGGGTTAGTACCGAAGGGTTCGGTACTTTGGGCGGTACACCGGAGTGTGTGCCGGAGGTTGCTAACCCGGAGAGGTCTCCGGAGTACTGGATACACTTGTCTGCTTGTCTGTGGTGCGCAGGGACTTCGGAGGCGATGGACAAGGTTCGCAGCAGGTGAACCTGGGTCAAGCGGGAGGCTTGATGCCAGGGGAGCGGGGAGCTCCATCACGGTGGCTGCGAAGGTGGTCCGGGTCGGTCCTCGGGTCGAGGCGTGCCAGGTGAAGGCAGAGAGTGTAGAGCGTGGCTCCGGCTGAAGGTGCTCCGAGACAAAGTCCTCGGAGGTGAGGCACTTCGAAGGTACTCCGGATGGAGTGACTTCGGAGTTGGATGGAACAAGTCCTCTGCGGAGGCAAGGAGTTCAAAGTGTGCTCTGGATGGAGACATTCGAAGGTTACCCGACGAAGGTCTCAGAAGTCGAGGCGCATCGAAGGCATGGTCCGGGTGAGGCTCGTTGAGGAGTGTGCTCGGGGAGAAGCACTGCGACGAAGGGCTCATGGAATGCTTCGTGCGGAGGCCTTGCACAAAGGAGGGACTTCGAAGGGTGGTACTCCGAAGGTGGGGCTTCGGAGGGAGGAAGGCTTCGAAGCAAGGCTAGCTCCGGAGCAAGGTTGACTTGAGGTGCTTCGGCCTGCATGGCTTTGGTACACGGACTGACGGAGTTCGAGCTGGGTGAAGCTGCGAAGCCGTGGTGGTCCACTCCGGAGGTGTTGGTGCGAAGGCCCAAGGGCTTTGACGGCTTCGGCTCAAAACCGTCACTGTATCGAAGGCCATCTTCGGCGAAGCGAAGGCCGTCAGGCTCAAGGCTTCTCGCCGAAGCTACCGCACCCCTCGGGTGCGAAGGGAGGTTCCAGAAGGTCAAAGACTGCAAAGGCTGACACTGTCTGTTCTGTAAAAAGCTGACACTGTCCCCTCTGCAAAGCTGACAGAGAAGCCTCCAGAATAAAGGTGGACTACCTTTTGTACCCCTTAGTTCTGTAGAGACAAATCCTTTGTAAACCCTAGGGGTAAAGTAGTCACTTCCTTTGAGTGAACTGTGGGCTATAAATATGGGGGCTCGGTAGGTAACATTTAACACTTTGAGCATTTACTGTTGAGCTCCTGTAGCCACATACCTCGCTGTATTCATCCAGAGTTCAATATATTTGTGTTCCTTGTTCAAGCGGCGAAGCCCTGCTTCTTTGTGCTTTTTGCTTGAGCTCGCGTTACATACCTCGCTAGTTGTAGTGCACCGAAGCCTGTCTAGGCGAAGGTTGTTTTTGTGCGAAGTGTGTTTTCAGTGTGCTGTCGCTCTGTGTAACTTGAGGCTAGACCTCACAGCTTACTAGCGAAGCCCTGTTCGAAGCCCGTTTTGCTTCATTGTGTCGAAGCCCTTAGCGAAGTCCGTACGTGTGCGTGTAGACCTTCGTGTACGAAGCACAGCACCATTTGTTGTTGCCAAGTACTTGGTCGAAGTCCTCAGAGGGCTGTCCACTCTTGCGAAGGGTGAAGTGCGAAGCCTGCTCGAAGCACCCTGTGTGCGGAGCCTGCACTGACTTAGCAGAGTAGATTTTCGAGGGTTGTAAGTGGAGCGAAGTCTTCTTGGCTTCGAACTCTAGCTCCTGCGAAGCTTGTGTTCGGAGCTGTCGAAGTACCTCTGAACCAGACCTTCGAAGGTAGTGTTCGAAGCCTGTTCCACAGAAGACAGGATTAAAACTGAAGGCTGTTTTAGCCCGAATTTAAAAGCTCCCATTCACCTCCTCTCTGGTCGCTGTTTCCGGTCCAACAATTGGTATCAAAGCGGGTTAAGATCACCAGTTGACCTTAACCGGTTTTGTGATCTGTTGGCGACATGGATAGAGGCAGTAAAATTCCTCTGTTCGATGGGACATATTTTGCATACTGGAAGGTGCGCATGGAGGCTTACTTGTTAAGCCAAGGAAATGCAATTTGGGAGATTGTGGACTCACAATACTCCATCCCTGAGACTCGCACCTCTCAAACCGAGAAGGATCAGTATAATGCCAATTCCAAGGCAAGAAATATACTGTTCATTGGTTTGAGTAGAAGTGAGTTCGATAGGGTGCAACACCTTAGGACTGCTAGGGAGATTTGGACAACTCTCACTGTCTTTCATGAGGGCTCTACTCAGATTAAGGCCAGGCGCCAAAGCACATACAACCAACAGTACCAGCTGTTTGTGCAGGCACCTGGTGAATCTATAGATGCCATGTTTTCTCGTTTTGATGCGATAGTGAGTAACTTGCGGTCCAACGGGATGCTTGCTTACAGTGATCATGATAGGGCTATCAAGCTTCTCTATGCTCTTGACCGTAGCATATGGAAGTAAAGATATCCAGCATTGAGGAGTCCGCAGGATATGACACTTTGACCTGCGATGAACTCTTTAGCAAGCTGAAGTCCACAGAGATTGCCAAGGCATCTCTTGCAGTGCACAGAAGCTCTTTGCCATAGCCATTGGCATTGGTTTCTAGCACTAGCCGTGGCACCACTGCTGAACCAAGCACATCTGGTACTTGTGTTTTTGCAGATGGTTTTGCTTTGTCCTCCCTGGTCTCCGTCACAAAGGAGCAGGTGGACACTCTAGCTGATGATGAGCTTGCTCTCATTGCCCGGAGGTTTCACCCGTTTTCATCATGAGAGACGGGATCAGAGGAGGAGTGGTTTTGGTGGTTGTTTTGAATGCGGTGACACTTCTCACATTAAGGCCAACTGCCCTAAGCTCAAGAAAAGAGATGAGAGTGAGCGCCCCAAATACCACAAGAAGGAGAGGAAACCCTTTGTGAAGGGCAAGCGCGGCAAGATGGCTAAGAAAGTAGCCAAGGCCGCTTCCAGAGCCTTTGTTGCTGCTCTCAGCGACATCGACACATCCTCAACTGAGGAGTCGAGCTTTGAGGAGGAGGAGTCCCCAAGGAAGGAGGACAAAAAGGACAAGAAGGGACGAGACTTCACTGGCCTTTGCTTCATGGCCGACAGCGATCACAGCGGCGATGAGCTTGACTCATCTGAGGTAACTCTATCATCTGACCAGCTATTGATTAAATTAGATGAGCTGAATGAAGTAGTTCTTGGTCAAGATAGATTACTTGTGCAAGCCGCTAGAGAAAGAAAAGACCTTAGACTTAGGCTAGAAACTATTTCTACTGAATATGCCATGCTTAAGTCTAATTTGATGATGCTGAATGTGAATCATGTTCTGTTGTCATGAGTGAGCTTGCTCAGTTGCGTTCTGTTCATGCTCAAACTCTGTCTGAGCTTGAGACTGCACAGAAGCAGCTTTTGGAGGTGGATACTAGTCCTCATGATATATTGATTGCATGAACTGCTCTTTATTACACAAAAGCATTAATTTACGTGATAACATGTTCATGATTTGGAGGCTAGATTGGAGAGGGCCGGTAGTTCTAAGGATGTGCAGCCTGTGTGTGACACATGCATTACCCTTAAGGACCAGCTAGGCACTGTTAGAGAGCGAGCTGAGAACCTCATGTCCGAAAATGAATACCTTCTTTCCGTGGTTAATAAATGCACCGAGGGAAAGGGTAGGATGGATTTGCTCTTGGCCAAGACCAAGTTGTGTGCTGACAGAGCAGGGGTAGCTCTAGGTTTGGGTTTGATAGGATTTCTTCAGACAGTAAGACCAAAACTGTTTTTACCTCACCCACTACCTTAGAGAAAGAAAGAGCTCTGTTAGACACCCCACCAGCCAAGAAACCTACCCGAGCTCAAAAGAAAACCACTCCTCCTGCCAAGAAAATCCCTCCCAAGAAAACCACTCAGAGAAAACCCAAGGAGCCTGTGAGAGTTGCTCCTGTGACCCATGAGAATGCCCCAGGAGAGTGTTTCATTCTTATTGTCAGCGGGCGGGTCATTTGGTTGGGTTTTGTTTTCGTCGCATCAAGGATGAGCGACGCTCTCAGGCGATGAGTTACCAGGACATGCATTACCCATCTTTAGGTATGCATGAGTCTGAGATGTACTATCGTCCTGCTTTTGAGGCTCCTCGTGCTTCTCGGAGAGGTTTTGCTCCTCGAGGTATTCACCATGTTCCATATGGTGGTAGACCTCGGGCTAGCAAATTTGTACCTCGTCAGAGTAGGAGACCTCGACATGTTGTTCGTTCACAGCATGTAGGTAGACCTCGCACTTTGCATCATTTTGATTTTCCTGTGCGTAGACCGTCTACTTTTACTGCGCCTAATACTCGTGTCACTCAGTGCTGGATGCCGCGTCATTATTTCACTCACCCCAGCACTGAGCGATCGAGGCATTCTTATCGTGTGTAGGCGACAGATCGAGGCTTGGAGGGCACGTGGATCATGGACTCCGGTTGTTCGCGCCACATGACCAGAGATGCAACATGGTTCTCCAGCCTCACCACAACCAAGCAAAGGGAACATATCACCTTCGGAAACAATCGAAGGAGTAGAGTGAAAGGTAAAGGTGTGGTAAGAATTAACTCGAATTTCACTCTCAAAGATGTTGCTTTGGTTGAAAACCTGGGATACAATTTGCTGTCTGTATCTCAGTTGCTTGATGAGGGCTTCGAAGTGCGATTTCATCGCGATACTTCGCAAGTGCTCAATTCTGATGGCGTTGTGGTGTGTAAGATTTTAGAGTTGGGAGAGTTTTTGGAGCTGATTTTTCAGAGTCATCTGGTTCTTCTCACTGTCTTGTTGCACATTCAACCTCTGAGCTTTGGAAGTGGCATAGGAGACTAGGGCATATGAGCTTTGAGTTGCTCGCTCGTCTGAGCGCCCTAGGCCTGATCCGAGGATTGCCCAAGCTCAAGTTTGAGAAGAGTTTAGTTTGCGCTCCTTGTCGACATGGAAAAATGATTGCCGCTTCGCATTCGCCAGTCACCACAGTGATGACTGAACAGCCCGGAGAACTTCTCCACATGGACACTGTAGGTCCTTCTCGGGTTAGTTCTTTAGGCGGCAAGTGGTATATATTAGTTATTGTCGACGATTTCTCTCGCTATTCTTGGGTCTTCTTTCTTGCCAGCAAGGATGAAGTGTTTTCACACTTTCGGAGCTTGGCTTTGAGACTTTTCACTGAACTCCCTGGTGCATTGAAATTCATTCGAAGTGATAATGGCACCGAGTTCAAAATAGTCTCTTTGTTGACTTTTGCATGGAGCATGGCATAGAACATCAATTCTCTGCTTCGCGGGTTCCTCAACAGAACGGTGTTGTTGAGAGGAAGAACCGCACTTTGGTTGAGATGGCTAGGACGATGCTTGATGAGCATAGGACTCCTAGAAAATTCTGGGCTGAGGCCATGAACACTGCTTGTTACATCTCGAACCGAATCTTCTTGCGCTCAATTTTAAATTTGACTTCTTATGAGCTGCGTTTTGGGAGACAGCCCAAGGTTACTCATCTTCGAGTTTTTGGCCGTCGCTGCGTTTTGTACCCCTTAGTTCTGTAGAGACAAATCCTTTGTAAACCCTAGGGGTAAAGTAGTCACTTCCTTTGAGTGAACTGTGGGCTATAAATATGGGGGCTCGGTAGGTAACATTTAACACTTTGAGCATTTACTGTCTAGCTCCTGTAGCCACATACCTCGCTGTATTCATCCAGAGTTCAATATATTTGTGTTCCTTGTTCAAGCGGCGAAGCCCTGCTTCTTTGTGCTTTTTGCTTGAGCTCGCGTTACATACCTCGCTAGTTGTAGTGCACCGAAGCCTGTCTAGGCGAAGGTTGTTTTTGTACGAAGTGTGTTTTCAGTGTGCTGTCGCTCTGTGTAACTTGAGGCTAGACCTCACAGCTTACTAGCGAAGCCCTGTTCGAAGCCCGTTTTGCTTCATTGTGTCGAAGCCCTTAGCGAAGTCCGTACGTGTGCGTGTAGACCTTCGTGTACGAAGCACAGCACCAGTTGTTGTTGCCAAGTACTTGGTCGAAGTCCTCAGAGGGCTGTCCACTCTTGCGAAGGGTGAAGTGCGAAGCCTGCTCGAAGCACCCTGTGTGCGGAGCCTGCACTGACTTAGCAGAGTAGATTTTCGAGGGTTGTAAGTGGAGCGAAGTCTTCTTGGCTTCGAACTCTAGCTCCTGCGAAGCCTGTGTTCGGAGCTGTCGAAGTACCTCTGAACCAGACCTTCGAAGGTAGTGTTCGAAGCCTGTTCCGCAGAAGACAGATTAAAACTGAAGGCTGTTTTTAGCCCGAATTTTAAAAGCTCCCATTCACTCCTCTCTGGTCGCCGTTTCCGGTCCAACAATTGGTATCAAAGCGGGTTAAGATCACCAGTTGACCTTAACCGGTTTTGTGATCTGTTGGCGACATGGATAGAGGCAGTAAAATTCCTCTGTTCGATGGGACAGATTTTGCATACTGGAAGGTGCGCATGGAGGCTTACTTGTTAAGCCAAGGAAATGCAATTTGGGAGATTGTGGACTCACAATACTCTATCCCTGAGACTCGCACCTCTCAAACCGAGAAGGATCAGTATAATGCCAATTCCAAGGCAAGAAATATATTGTTCATTGGTTTGAGTAGAAGTGAGTTCGATAGGGTGCAACACCTTAGGACTGCTAGGGAGATTTGGACAACTCTCACTGTCTTTCATGAGGGCTCTACTCAGATTAAGGCCAGGCGCCAAAGCACATACAACCAACAGTACCAGCTGTTTGTGCAGGCACCTGGTGAATCTATAGATGCCATGTTTTCTCGTTTTGATGCGATAGTGAGTAACTTGCGGTCCAACGGGACACTTGCTTACAGTGATCATGATAGGGCTATCAAGCTTCTCTATGTTCTTGACCGTAGCATATGGGAAGTAAAGATATCCAGCATTGAGGAGTCCGCAGGATATGACACTTTGACCTGCGATGAACTCTTTAGCAAGCTGAAGTCCACAGAGATTGCCAAGGCATCTCTTGCAGTGCACAGAAGCTCTTTGCCATAGCCATTGGCATTGGTTTCTAGCACTAGCCGTGGCACCACTGCTGAACCAAGCACATCTGGTACTTGTGTTTTGCAGATGGTTTTGCTTTGTCCTCCCTGGTCTCCGTCACAAAGGAGCAGGTGGACACTCTAGCTGATGATGAGCTTGCTCTCATTGCCCGGAGGTTCACCCGTTTTCATCATGAGAGACGGGATCAGAGGAGGAGTGGTTTTGGTGGTTGTTTTGAATGCGGTGACACTTCTCACATTAAGGCCAACTGCCCTAAGCTCAAGAAAAGAGATGAGAGTGAGCGCCCCAAATACCACAAGAAGGAGAGGAAACCCTTTGTGAAGGGCAAGCGCGGCAAGATGGCTAAGAAAGTAGCCAAGGCCGCTTCCAGAGCCTTTGTTGCTGCTCTCAGCGACATCGACACATCCTCAACTGAGGAGTCGAGCTTTGAGGAGGAGGAGTCCCCAAGGAAGGAGGACAAAAAGGACAAGAAGGGACGAGACTTCACTGGCCTTTGCTTCATGGCCGACAGCGATCACAGCGGCGATGAGCTTGACTCATCTGAGGTAACTCTATCATCTGACCAGCTATTGATTAAATTAGATGAGCTGAATGAAGTAGTTCTTGGTCAAGATAGATTACTTGTGCAAGCCGCTAGAGAAAGAAAAGACCTTAGACTTAGGCTAGAAAACTATTTCTACTGAATATGCCATGCTTAAGTCTAAATTTGATGATGCTGAATGTGAATCATGTTCTGTTGTCATGAGTGAGCTTGCTCAGTTGCGTTCTGTTCATGCTCAAACTCTGTCTGAGCTTGAGACTGCACAGAAGCAGCTTTTGGAGGTGGATACTAGTCCTCATGATATTATTGATTGCATGAACTGCTCTTTATTACACGAAAGCATTAATTTACGTGATAAACATGTTCATGATTTGGAGGCTAGATTGGAGAGGGCCGGTAGTTCTAAGGATGTGCAGCCTGTGTGTGACACATGCATTACCCTTAAGGACCAGCTAGGCACTGTTAGAGAGCGAGCTGAGAACCTCATGTCCGAAATGAATACCTTCTTTCCGTGGTTAATAAATGCACTGAGGGAAAGGGTAGGATGGATTTGCTCTTGGCCAAGACCAAGTTGTGTGCTGACAGAGCAGGGGTAGCTCTAGGTTTGGGTTTTGAGAGGATTTCTTCAGACAGTAAGACCAAACTGTTTTTACCTCACCACTACCTTAGAGAAAGAAAGAGCTCTGTTAGACACCCCACCAGCCAAGAAACCTACCCGAGCTCAAAAGAAAACCACTCCTCCTGCCAAGAAAATCCCTCCCAAGAAAACACTCAGAGGAAACCAAGGAGCCTGTGAGAGTTGCTCCTGTGACCCATGAGAATGCCCCAGAGAGGTTTTCATTCTTATTGTCAGCGGGCGGGTCATTTGGTTGGGTTTTGTTTTCGTCGCATCAAGGATGAGCGCGCTCTCAGGCGATGAGTTACCAGGACATGCATTACCATCTTTAGGTATGCATGAGTTCTGAGATGTACTATCGTCCGCTTTTGAGGCTCCTCGTGCTCTCGGAGAGGGTTTGCTCCTCGAGGTATTCACCATGTTCCATATGGTGGTAGACCTCGGGCTAGCAAATTTGTACCTCGTCAGAGTAGGAGGACCTCGACAGGTTGTTCGTGTCACAGCATGTAGGTAGACCTCGCACTTTGCATCATTTGATTTTCCTGTGCGTAGAACCGTCGACTTTTACTGCGCCTACTACTCGTGTCACTCAGTGCTGGATGCCGCGTCATTATTTCACTCACCCCAGCACTGAGCGATCGAGGCATTCTTATCGTGTGTAGGCGACAGATCGAGGTTGGAGGCACGCGGATCATGGACTCCGGTTGTTCGCGCCCAACATGACCGAGATGCAACATGGTTCTCCAGCCTCACCACAACCAAGAAACGGGAACATATCACCTTCGGAAACAATCGAAGGAGTAGAGTGAAAGGTAAAGGTGTGGTAGAATTAACTCGAATTTC
>JAAALK010002139.1:0-22575 GCA_019279435.1 Zizania palustris | reverse complement strand
AAAGACTAGACAACCAAAACTTCTTAGAGGTTAGCAAGTCTTGCAGCAGGCTCTGGTCTAGGAAGGCCGAGCCAAAGATAAAAGGTTTATTAAGACGTTTAACAAGCCTAGGGCTGAAATCCACGTCATGGAACACTCCGATGAGGAGGAGTCAGAAGAGGAGGATTCAGCTGACATGTACGCGACCGAATGGGTTTGGAACGCTAAAAGTAAACCTATCACGTGCTCCGAGTTACAACCGTATCCCACGAAGAATTGGCCTAGTGAGGTCAAGTACTCGTTTGACATAACTAAGTGTGATAAAATATTTGATTTTCTCTTAAAGAACCAACTTCTCAGGTTGCCTAAAGGCCAAGTCATTCCATCTGCCGATGAGTTGAAGAAACATACATACTGTAAGTGGCATGAATCTCATTCACATAATACTAATGACTGTAATGTTTTCGATGGTAGGTTCAATCAGCCATAGAAGAAGGACGATTGAAATAGACCACAATCTAAAGATGAAGCTGGACAAAAAGATCCCTTCCTCGTCAATGCCGTCGACCTCGGCGAGAAGAAGGTGTTGATTCGGCCAGAACAGGCTGAGTCGACTAAAGGGAAGGCGGTAATTGTTGGAGAGCCGCGCACACGCACACTCATACCTAAGAACCCCAAGGTGGGAGTGTGGAAGAAAAATGTTAGCATTCCTTCATCTAAGGCTCACAAGAAGCATAAGGTAACATACAACATGTTGTTGAACAAGCATCAAAGAAAAGCCAAGGAAGCAGGCCCCCGCGCTAAAAAACTAAGTTAGCCAAAGGGCCAAAGGCGTCCGGAGGGTGGCTTCGGACCACAGTGGCCGAGCCCTCCTCATGATGGCTTCGGACCGCAATGGCCGAACCCTCCGCACGGTGACTTCAGGCCACAGTGGCCTAACACTTCGTAGAGTGGCTTCGGACCTCAATGGCCGAACCCCCCGTACAATAGCTTCGGACCCCAGTGGACGAACCCCATGCAGAGTGAGTTTGACCCCCAATGGAAAAACCCCACACCACTCTGGACGAACCCTTCGATAGGAGGTTTTGGCCCGCACTGGCCGAACGTACCTCCGGCCTGGCAGGACCCCTCGCTGATATGGTCCGAGACAATGCTGACTCTGCCGAACCCCCCTCCAGGTAACGGGTTCGACTCATAGTGGGCGAGGCCATTGGAGCCACCAATGCCTCCATTGTACAACTGGGTGGGGACTCTGTGGGCTCCATATGTATCACAGCCGGAGTACCCTCCACAACTTAACGCTATGCCTTGTTTTTCTTCGGAGTATTATGAATGGCCGGGACAAACAGAAGCAGCAGAGGGAGGCATCATCCATAGGTTGTCCGTAGTACCTCCGAGTCGGCTTAGCGAAGTCAAAGGGTACGGGCGCGAAGGGGCAAAGGACAGGGAATATGAAGCTATCACAGTCAGAGTAGGGTCTCAGGAAGTCCCAATCCCGAAGGCCCCATCGCCGAAGTTTGACGGAGGTAAGTCCCCTACTTCGGCCGAAGCCCATGCCGGAGCCTGGTCTGATCGGCCGAACGAGGCCGGTCCGATTGCCGGGGTCCGCAGCGAAGGCTCCTCTGAATACAGAGTGCACGAGGCCGAGGTGGGCAGTACCACTTTGGCTAGAGTTGACAAGAACCAGGCAGTGGCACCTGGCACCAAGCCACAACCATCTTGGGCACCTCTAGGCATGTCCAAATCACAAAAGAGGCTTCTACAATGACTTCGGGCACATGAGATGTGCAAGAGGAAGGCCGAGGACGAGCGCGATGCTATTTTTGAACAAATCCACCCTCGACCAACTGCGAGACAAATTTGGAGAGTTAAGCCGATTGAGATAACCAATCCGACTCCTAGTCTGAGCGATGATGAGTAAGACATGCTCGACGATGACTACTCGCCCATTTCCGAGGGGCCCACACCCCAGGCGATGGACATCAACATCGTCACGCTGCCCGCCGAGTTTGCCCTGCTGCAGGATGAGGCCGAGGTCGCTCAGTTGAACCTCGGCCCGCTCAATGCTATATTTGAGAAACCCGAGGACTCGGCTTGCCATCTAAAGCCTCTCTACGTCAGGGGTCACATTGACGGAAAGCCGATTTCCCAGATGCTTGTTGATGGTGGCGCCACTGTCAACTTAATGCCTTACTCACTATTGAAGAAACTTGGCAGGGACGAGGATGATATGAAGAAGACCAACTTGATGCTCAACGGCTTCAATGGCAAGAGTTCTGAGGCCAAAGGCGTGCTCTCCATGGAGTTGACAGTGGGCAATAAGACGTTGTCAACAACATTTTTTGTCGTCGATGTACAAGGTAACTACAGCGTGCTGCTTGGGCGCGACTGGATTCACACAAATTGCTGCATTCCTTCTACTCTGCACTAGTGCCTAATTCAGTGGGACGACGAGGAAGTAGAAGTCATACCCGCAGACACTTCGGCCCAAGTGGCATTGGCCGATGTGTCAGTTGATGCCGTTCACAACAAGGTAGAGTGTCTGTCAGGTAGGGATCTTTTGGATTACGATTTTGTTAGCGTGTCCGGAGGACATTTTGTACCAGTGTCTATAAAGCCGACTGGTGTAGCACGACTATTTTTATATTAGTAGTCATGTCTAGCAAGAGTAATCTGGATTGGCTAAAGTCTCATGTAGAGCGGTATCGGTCTACTAAAGACGGTATCGCCGAAGCCATCGAGGACTTTAGCGAGGTAGAGAAATTGGGACAAGGTTTTGCGTCGGCCCATCCCTTAGAAGAAGTTGACATAGGTGATGGTAGCATCCCGAGGCCGACTTTTGTAAACCGACATTTACAACCTGATGAAAAGGCCGAAGTAATAAAGTTGCTTCGGTCGTATGTTGATTGTTTCGCATGGGAGTATAGCGAGATGCCGGGACTAAGCCGTGAGCTCGTAGAGCATCGGCTACCTATCGAGTCCGGATTTAGGCCTTATAAACAACCTCCTCATCGCTTTAACTCGACCGTCTATGAGTGAGTTAAAGAATAAGTAGAGTGACTGCTCAAAGCTAAATTAATTTGGCCATGCAGGTACGCAGAATGGGTCGCTAACATCATGCCTGTAGAGAAGAAAGGGAGTGTCAAGATACGAGTATGTATCGATCTCAGGGATCTGAACAAGGCCACTCCAAAGGACGAGTATCCGATGCCGATAGCCGACATGCAAATCAACGATGCTTCAGGACACAAGGTACTAAGTTTTCTTGGTGAGAATGCTGGTTATAATCAAATCTTTACGGCCAAAGAGGATGTCTACAAGACAACCTTTCGATGCCCTGGTTTTGTCGATTTATTCGAGTAGGTCGTTATGACTTTTGGTTTGAAGAATGCTGGTGCCACATATTAGCGTGCTATGAACTTGATCTTTCATGACCTCCTAGGAGCCCCAAATTTGGTAACTGGTCGCTGAGAAACCAAGGGTTAGTTTCAAAGTCTGTGATGAGTGATTGACAGATTTTACCCTCTGATTCGAAGGGGTTCCTCCGAAGGGGTTCGGAGGTGGTTTCACCGAAGGGTTCAGTGGGTCTGGTTGCTGCAGCTGTTGCAACGGAGTGTGCTTGTCGGAGGGGTCCGACAGTACACGATGACTGGGTTGTACCGAAGGGTTCGGTACTTTGGGCGGTACACCGGAGTGTGTACCGAAGGTTGCTAACCCGGAGAGGTCTCCGGGGTACTGGAAACACTTGTCTGCTTGTCTGTGGTGCGCAGGTGACTTCGGTGGTGACAGACGGTTCATAGCATGTGAACCTGGGTCAAGCAGGAGGCTTGATGCCAGGGGAGCAGGGAGCTCCATCACGAAGGCTGTGAAGGTGTCGAGGTCGGACCTCAGGTCGAGGTGCGCCAGGAGAAGACAGTAAGTGCGGAGCGTGGCTCCGAGTGAAGGTACTCCGAGACGAAGTCCTCAGAGGCGAGGCACTTCGAAGGGTACTCCGAATGGAGTGACTTCGGAGTATGGTGGATCAAGTCCTCAGCAATGAGGCAAGGGGTTCGAAGTGTGCTCCGGAGAAAGACACTCGAAGGTATACCCGACGAAGGTCTCAGAAGTCGAGGTGCATCGAAGGCATGGTCCGGGTGAGGATCATTGAGGAGTGTGCTCGGGGAGAGACACTGCAACGAAGTGCTCATGGAATGCTTCATGCGGAGGCCTTGGACGAAGGAGGGACTTCGAAGGGTGGCACTCCGAAGGTGGGGCTTCGGAGTGAAGGAGTGAAGCAGGCTTCGGAGCGAAGCTGGCTCCGGAGTGAGGTTGACTTGAGGTACTTCGGCCTTGCATGGCTTCGGTACACGAACTGACGGAGTTCGAGCTGGGAGAAGCTGCGAAGCCGTGGTGGTCCACTCCAAGGTGTTGGTGCGAAGGCCCAAGGGCTTTGACGGCTTCAGCTCAAAACCGTCACTGTATCAAAGGCTGACTTCGGTGAAGCGAAGGCCGTCAGGCTCAAGGCTTCTCACCGAAGCTACCGCACCCCTCGCGTGCGAAGGGGGGCTTCAGAAGGGTCCAAAACTGCAAAGGCTGACAGCGTCTGCTCTGCAAAAGCTGGTACTGTCCCCTCTGTGAAGCTGACAAAAGAAGCCTCCAAATAAAGTAGACTACCAACTGTACCCCCCTGTTCTGATGAGACAAAACCGGTGTAAACCCTACGGGTAAAGTAGTCTATTCACAGGGCTGAATAGTGCCTATAAATAGTGGAGGCTGGTTAGGTCACATCAACACTTTGAGCATTCATTGTTGAGCTCCTGTACTAGCCCCTCATACTCTGTATTCATCCTGTGAGTTCAATTTTTGTGTTCCCTGTTCAAGCATCGAAGTCTTGATTCTGTGTTCATTTTATGCTTGAGCTCGTATGCATACTTCGCTACATGCTTCGATCTCTTGTGTGTCACTTATTTTGTGTTGAGTTTGTGAGAAGCCTGTTTGAGCGAAGTGTGTTTGAGCGAAGTGTGTTTTTCAGTGTCTGTTCGCTCTGTGTAAACTGGAGGCTAGACCTCTCTGATTACTAGCAAAGCACTGATCGAAGCTCGTTTTTTTTCCCGTGTCGAAGACCTTAGCGAAGTCTGTTTAATGTGTGTTTAGATCTTCGAAGTATGAAGCCCAACACCAGTTGCTGTCACTAAGTATTTGGTTGAAGTCTGTAGAGTGAAGTCTGCTCTTGCGAAGTCTGTAGTGCGAAGCCTGCTCGAAGGCACCCAGTGTGCGGAGCCTGCACTGACATAGCAAAGCTTATCTAAGTCCTTAGAGGGAAGTCCGCTCTTGCAAAGGGTGAGGTGCGAAGCCTGCACGAAGGCACCCTGTGTGCGAAGGCTGCATTAACCTTGCAGAAGCTGAATTTTTGGGGTTGTGGGTGGAGCGAAGTCCTCTTGGCTTCGAACTTTTGCTCCTTGCGAAGCCTGTGTTTGGAGCCGTCAAATACCTCTGAACCAGAACTTCGAAGGGTGTGTTCGAAGCCTGTTCCGCAGAAGACAGAATTAAAACAGAAGGCTATTTTAGTTTGAAATTTTAAAAGCTCCCATTCACCCCCCTCTGGTCGCCGTTTTCGGTCCAACAATTGGTATCAGAGTGGGTTAAGATCACCAGTTGACCTTAACCAGTTTTGTGATCTGTTGGCGACATGGACAGAGTTAGTAAAATACCTCTGTTCGATGGGACTGACTTTGCATACTGGAAGGTGCGCATGGAGGCTTACTTACTAAGCCAAGGAAATGCAATTTGGGAGATTGTGGACTCACAATACTCCATCCCTGAAACTCGCACCTCTCAAATAGAGAAGGATCAGTATAATGCCAACTCCAAGGCTAGAAACATATTGTTCATTGGTTTGAGCCGGAGTGAGTTTGATAGGGTGCAACACCTTAGGACAGCTAGGGAAATTTGGACTACACTCACTATCTTTCATGAGGGCTCTACACAGATTAAGGCCAGGCGCCAGAGCACGTACAATCAACAGTATCAGCTATTTGTGCAGGCACCTGGTGAATCTATAGATACCATGTTTTCTCGCTTTGATGTGATAGTGAGTAACTTACAGTCCAACGGGACGCTTGCTTACAATGATCATGATAGGGATATCAAGCTTCTCTATGCGCTTGATCGTAGCATATGGGAAGTGAAGATATCTAGCATTGAGGAGTCCGCAGGTTATGACACATTGACCTGTGGTGAGCTCTTCAGCAAGCTGAAGTCCACAGAGATTGCCAAGGCATCTCTTGCAGTGCATAGGAACTCCTTGCCACAACCATTGGCATTGGTTTCTAGTACTAGCCATGGCACCACTACAGAACCAAGCACATCTGGCACTTGTGTTCTTGCAGATGGTTTTGCTTTGTCCTCCCTGGTCTCCGTCACTAAGGAGCAAGTGGATACTCTGGATGATGATGAGCTTGCTCTCATTGCTAGAAGGTTCACCCGTTTTCACCATGAGAGACGGGATCAGAGGATAGGTGGTTTCAGTGGTTGTTTTGAGTGTGGCGACACTTCTCACATCAAGGCCAATTGCCCTAAACTCAAGAAGAGAGATGAGAGTGAGCGTCCCAAATACCACAAAAGGAGAGGAAACCCTTTGTGAAGGGCAAGCACGGCAAGGTGGCTAAGAGGGTAGCCAAAGCCGCTTCCAGAGCATTTGTTGCTGCTCTCAGCGACCTCGACACTTCCTCAACTGAGGAGTCGAGCTCTGAGGAGGAGGAGTCTCCAAGGAAGGAGGAGAAGAAGGACAAGAAGGGACGAGATTTCACCGGCCTTTGCTTCATGGCCGACAGCGATCACAGCGGCGATGAGCTTGACTCATCTGAGGTACCTCTATCCTATGACCAGCTTTCAATTAAACTAGATGATCTAAATGAAGTAGTTCTTGGTCAGGATAGATTACTTGTGCAAGCCGCTAGAGATAGAAAAGACTTTAGACTTAGGCTAGAATCTGTTTCTACTGATTATGCCATGCTTAAGTCTAGGGTTAATGATGCTGAATGTGAATCTTGCACTGTTGTCATGGGTGAGCTTGCTTAGTTGCGCTCTGTGCATGCTCAAACTCTTTCTGAGCTTGAGACTACACAAAAGCAGCTTTTGTTGGTGGATTCTAGTCCTCATGTTTTAAATGAATGCATGAACTGCCCCTTATTACGTGAGAGCATTAATTTACGGGATAAGCATGTTCAAGATTTAGAGGCTAGATTGGAGAGGGCCGGTAGTTCGAAATATGTGCAACCTGTTTGTGACACTTGCATAACCCTTAAGGACCAGCTAGGCACTGTTAGAGAGCGAGCTGAGGACCTTATGACTGAGAATGAGTACCTTCTTTCTATGGTTAACAAATGCACTGAGGGAAAGGGTAGGATGGACTTGCTCTTGTCCAAAACCAAGATGTGTGCTGACAGAGCAGGGTTAGCTCTAGGATTGGGTTTTGAGAGGATTCCTTCAGAAAGTGAGAACAAAACTGTTTTTACCTCACCCACTACCTTAGAGAAAGAGAGAGCTCTGTTAGACACTCCATAAGCCAAAAAGCCTACCCGGACTCCAAAGAAAACCACTCCTACCAAGAAAATCCCTCCCAAGAAAACCACTTAGCAGAAGCCCAAAGAGCCTGTGAGAGTTGCTCCTATGACCCATGAGAGTGCCTCTAGGAGAGTTTTTCATTGTTCCTACTGTCAGCGGGCGGGTCATTTGGTTGGGTTCTGTTTTCGTCGCATCAAGGATGAGCGACGCTCTCAGGCGATGAGTTTACAGGACATGCATTACCCATCTTTAGGTATGCATGAGTCTGAGTTTTACTCTCGTCCTGTTTTCGAGGCTCCTCGTGCTTCTCGGAGAGGTTTTGCTCCTCGAGGTGTTCACCATGTTCCATATGGTGGTAGACTTCGGGCGATTAGCTTTGTACCTCGTCAGAGTAGGAGACCTCGTCATGCTTTTAGATCACAGCATGTAGGTAGACCTCGCACTTTGCATCATTCTGATTATCCTGTGCGTAGACAATCTACTTTTACTGTGCCTACTACTCGTATCACTCAGTGCTGGATGCCTCGTCATATATTCACTCACCCCAGCACTGAGCGATCGAGATTCTCTTATCATGTGTAGGCGGCAGACCGAGGCTTGGAGGGCACGTGGATCATGGACTCCGGTTGTTCGCGCCATATGACCGGAGATGCAACATGGTTCTCCAGCCTCACCACAACCAAGCAATGGGAACATATCACCTTCGGCAACAATCGAAGGAGTAGAGTGAAAGGTAAAGGTGTGGTAAGAATTAACTCGAATTCCACTCTCAAAGATGTTGCTTTGGTTGAGAACCTGGGATACAATTTTCTTTCTGTATCTCAGTTGCTTGATGAGGGCTTCAAAGTGCGATTCCATCACGATACTTCGCAAGTACTCAATTTTGATGGTGTTGTTGTGTGTAAGATCTTTAGAGTTGGGAGAGTCTTTGGAGCTGATTTTTCTGAGTCATCTGGTTCTTCTCATTGTCTTGTTGCACATTCTACTTCTGAGCTTTGGAAGTGGCATAGGAGACTAGGACATATGAGCTTTGAGTTGCTCGCTCGTCTGAGTGCCCTAGGTCTGATCCGAGGATTGCCTAAGCTCAAGTTTGAGAAGAATTTAGTTTGCGCTCCTTGTCGACATGGAAAAATGATTGCCGCTTTGCATTCGCCAGTCACCACAGTGATGACTGAACAACCCGGAGAACTTCTCCACATGGACACTGTAGGTCCTTCTCGGGTTAGTTCTTTAGGCGGCAAGTGGTATGTGCTAGTCATTGTTGACGATTTCTCTCGCTACTCTTGGGTCTTCTTTCTTGCCAGCAAGGATGAAGTGTTTTTACACTTTCGGAGCTTGGCTTTTAGACTTTTCACTGAACTCCCTGGTGCATTGAAATTCATTCGAAGTGATAATGGCACTAAGTTCAAGAACATTCTCTTTGTTGACTTTTGCATAGAGCATGGCATAGAACATCAATTCTCTGCTTCGTGGGTTCCTCAACACAACAGTGTTGTTGAGAGGAAGAACCGCACTTTGGTTGAGATGGCTAGGACGATGCTCTATGAGCACAGGACTCCTAGAAAATTCTAGGCTGAGGCCATGAATACTGCATGTTACATCTCAAACCGAATCTTCTTGCGCTCAATTTTGAACTTAACATCTTATGAGCTACATTTTGGGAGACAGCCCAAGGTTACTCATCTTCGAGTTTTTGGCTATCATTGCTTTATCCTAAAACGTGGTAATTTGGACAAATTTGAGTCGCGTTCTTCTGACGGTATCTTTTTGGGTTACACTACACATGGTCATTCGTATCGTGTTTATAATTTGGAGACTAACACTGTCATCGAGTCATGTGATGTGACTTTTGATGAATCAACCCTCTCTGTTAGTTCTACTCTTGAACAGGCAAATGAACACGACATGGAACATACCATCTTCGAAGAAGAAGATCCCGGAGAGTTCGAGGATGAACCCCTACTACCCTCGACATCAACCCCTGAAGCCGACCCTGCTTCGACCACTTCGGCACAAGGTCCCGAAGCAACTACCTCAACATCGGTCATCTTGGACCACTTCAATGCACAAGTTGAGGGGGAGACTGCATCCCGCCGTGAGGCTCCACACCATGTTCAAAGGATGCACCCTCCCGAGCAGATTATTGGTGAGCTTGATCAAAGGGTAACACGTTCTCATGCTCATTTCATCGATTCCGCTTTTGTTGCTTCTTTTGAGCCCTTAGATGTTAGTCATGCACTTTCTGATTCTAGTTGGATCAATGCCATGCATGAAGAACTTGAAAATTTTGAGAGAAACCAAGTCTGGACTTTAGTTGATCCTCCACCAAATGTTCATTTCATTGGAACAAAATGGATTTTCAAAAATAAACAAGGGGAGGATGGGACTGTAGTTAGAAACAAGGCTAGACTTGTAGCTCAGGGTTATTCTCAATTAAAAGGGATTGATTTTATTGAAACTTTTGCACCTGTTGCGCGTCTAGAGGCCATTAGGATTTTGCTTGCCTTTGCGACATCCCGGGGATTCAAACTCTATCAAATGGATGTCAAAAGTGCATTTCTTAATGGCTTCATAGGCGAAGATGTTTATGTAAAACAACCCCCTATTTTTGAAAACCCCCAATACCCACATAAAGTCCTTAAACTTCATAAGGCTCTTTATGGACTCAAGCAAGCCCCTCAGGCATGGTATGATAGACTTAAGTCTTTTCTGCTTGAGCGGGGGTATTTGATGGGATCTGTTGATAAAACCCTGTTTACTCTCAAGCATAGCAAATATTTCCTCCTAGTTCAGATTTATGTGGATGATATCATCTTTGGTGGCTCTTCTCATGCTTTGGTTGCCGAGTTTGCAGATACCATGAGCAGGGAGTTCGAGATGTCCATGATGGGCGAACTCACATTTTTCCTTGGTTTGCAAATCAAGCAAAGTAAACAAGGTACATTCGTCCACCAGACAAAGTACACCAAGGACCTGCTCAACAAGTTCGATATGGCTGATGCGAAGCCCCTTGCTACTCCAATGGCTAAATCTGTAGCATTGGATCCTAACGAAGATGGAGAAGCCGTAGATCAGAAGGAGTTCCGAAGCATGATCGGCTCCCTCCTCTACTTGACTGCTACGAGGCCAGACATACACTTCGCAGTGTGTTTGTGCGCTCGTTTTTAGGCTTCACCATGAGCTTCGCACCGCCAAGCGGTAAAGCGCATTCTCAGGTATCTCAAACATACCCTTGAATTTGGCATTTGGTATTCGGTGTCTTCCTCTTTGTGTCTTCGAGGTTATTCCGATGCGGATTTTGCTGGGTGTAGGATTGATAGGGAAAGTACCTCTGGTACTTGTCATTTTCTGGGTACTTCTCTGGTTTGCTGGTCTTCCCGCAAATAGTCTAGTGTTGCACAATTGACGGCTGAGGCCGAATATGTTGCTGCAGCTAGCTGTTGCTCTCAGATTTTGTGGATGGTTTCCACTTTGCGGGATTTTGGGTTAGATTATAAGAGTGTTCCACTTTTCTGTGATAACACTAGCGCTATTTGTATTGCAAACAACTCGGTTCAGTATTCCAGAACCAAACACATTGATGTGCGATATCATTTTCTCAGAGATCATAATGAGAAGGGTGATATTGAGCTTCAATATGTTGATACCCAACACCAGCTAGCCGATATATTCACAAAACCCCTCGATGCTTCACTTTTTTCCTACTTGCGTGGGGAACTTGGTATTTGTCACCCTTACGGCCTTTTGTGAGGGGGAGCAGATTTTGATTGTCTTGCATATGCTCATCATGTGTGAAATTGCATTTACATCTTTTGCACTTATATGCCTGATTATAATTCATGTAATCATGTCAGCTCAGCTCTATTTAATATATCTGATACATTATGTGCATGATTTTTTTTTCCAAAATCAAATCATGCTTACTGCTTAGTCTTGGATCTAGTATGTTTAGGCAGGACTGCTTTAGCTATCTTTTATCTGCTTGATAGCAAGATTCCTTTTTTCTTTGGATGTTGAACAGTGCAACTTGAAAAATTGTTCTACTTACTCATGGATATTCATCAAGTGCTAAACAATTTGTTCATTTAATTAAATTCCAAAAATCCATGATTTGCATGCTTCAAAGCGAAAAAGATCCAGGTGGGTTTGTTTGTCGCACTACTCTATTCTAGACTGCTTACCATTGCACATTGGTCTAAACTAGGATAGTGTAGTGTATGCCAAAATCACTGCCTTAAGCTTCTGATGGCTTTTATGCCTAGGCTTGGCCTGGTTGGAAAGTATAAGGTAGACAAACAAATAACCTCTGGCATTCTGAAAAGAACAACAAAAATTCATTGTTTATCAAGTTTGCTTTCAAATGCTCCACTTGAACTAGGACTTGTCTGTCTAGAGTAGAAATTGACTAGCTTTGCGCAGTCCCTGCTTTTATTTGTCTAGATAACTTGATTGAGTGGTGATGTTTTTATTTCACAATGATAAAATCACATGTTTCATCATGTTTTTAGAAAATGTTAAATTGAGCTGAGCACATGAAAAATTGGTATTAATGTTGGCATATTTTTGCTTTATATGTCTTTGCAATTCTGCTCATTTTGAAGCTTTGCATCTTTTGAATGCTCCTTAATGCTTGCATTGCCAAAGGGGGAGAAATTTGCAGCAAGGGGGTAAAATAACTCAGGGGGAGTTTTTATCTTGCAAAGGGGAGATTTGCCGAAGGGGCTTTTACTCTTTTGAAAAGGGGAGGAAAATTCTTTTGTCAAGTGACATGATTTGACTCGTTTCTGAGTTTTTATGGTCACTTGTGTGCTGAAATTTTTCAAATTTTCTTGAACTTGAATTTGGTTGTCAATGCACTCATCAAGGGGGATATTGAGAAACCAAGGGTTGGTTTTGGAGTCTGTGATGAGTGATTGACAGATTTTACCCTCTAATTCGAAGGGGTTCCTCCGAAGCGGTTCGGAGGTGGTTTCACCGAAGGGTTCGGTGGGTCTGGTTGCTGCAGCTGTTGCAACGGAGTGTGCTTGTCGGATTGGTTCGACAGTACACGATGACTGGGTTGTACCGAAGGGTTCGGTACTTTGGACGGTACACCAGAGTGTGTACCGAAGGTTGCTAACCCGGAGAGGTCTCCAGGGTACTAGAAACACTTGTCTGCTTGTCTGTGGTGCGCAGGTGATTTCGGAGGCGACGGACGGTTCGTAGCAAGTGAACCTGGGTCAAGCGGGAGGCTTGATGCGAGGGGAGCAGGGAGCTCCGTCACGAAGGCTGCGAAGGTGTCGATGTCAGACCTCAGGTTGACGTGCGCCAGGAGAAGGCAGTAAGTGCGGAGCGTGGCTCCGGGTGAAGGTACTCTGAGACGAACTCCTCGGAGGCGAGGCACTTCAAAGGGTACTCTGAATGGAGTGACTTCGGAGTATGGTGGATCAAGTCCTCAGCAATGAGGCAAGGGGTTCGAAGTGTGCTTCGGAGGGAGACACTCGAATGTATACCCGATGAAGGTCTCAGAAGTCGAGGTGCATCGAAGGCATGGTCCGGGTGAGGATCGTTGAGGAGTGTGCTCGGGGAGAGACACTGCAACGAAGTGCTCATGGAATGCTTCATGCGGAGGCCTTGGACGAAGGAGGGACTTCGAAGGGTGGCACTCCGAAGGTGGGGCTTCGGAGTGAAGGAGTTAAGCAGGCTTCGGAGCGAAGCTGGCTCCGTAGTGAGGTTGACTTGAGGTACTTCGGCCTTGCATGTCTTCGGTACACGGACTAACGGAGTTCGAGCTGAGAGAAGCTGCGAAGCCGTGGTGGTCCACTCCGAAGGTGTTGGTGCGAAGGCCCAAGGGCTTTGACGTCTTTGGCTCAAAACCATCACTGTATCGAAGGCTGACTTCAGTGAAGCAAAGGCCGTCAGGCTCAAGGCTTCTCACCGAAGCTACCGCACCCCTCGCGTGCGAAGGGGGGCTTCAGAAGGGTTCAAAACTGCAAAGGCTAACAACGTCTGCTCTGCAAAAGCTGGTACTATCCCCTCTGCGAAGCTGACAAAAGAAGCCTCCAAATAAAGTAGACTACCAACTGTAGCCCCCTATTCTGATGAGACAAAACTGGTGTAAACCCTAGGGGTAAAGTAGTCTATTCACATGGCTGAATAGTGCTTATAAATAGTGAAGGCTGGTTAGGTCACATCAACACTTCGAATATTCATTGTTGAGCTCCTGTACTAGCTCCTCATACTCTGTATTCATCCTGTGAGTTCAATTTTTGTGTTCCCTATTCAAGCATCGAAGTCTTGATTCTGTGTTCATTTTATGCTTGAGCTCGTATGCATACTACGCTACATGCTTCGATCTCTTGTGTGTCACTTCTTTTGTGTTGAGTTTGTGAGAAGCCTGTTTGAGCGAAGTGTGTTTGAGCGAAGTGTGTTTTTCAGTGTATGTTCGCTCTGTGTAAACTAGAGGCTAGACCTCTCTGATTACTAGCGAAGCACTGATCGAAGCCCGTTTTTTTCCCGTGTCGAATACCTTAGCGAAGTCTATTTAATGTGTGTTTAGACCTTCGAAGTACGAAGCCCAGCACCAGTTGCTGTCGCTAAGTATTTGGTCGAAGTCTGCAGAGTGAAGTCTACTCTTGCGAAGTCTGTAGTGCGAAGCCTGCTTGAAGTCACCCAGTGTGCGGAGCCTACACTGACTTAGCAAAGCTGATCTAAGTCCTCAGAGGGAAGTCCGCTCTTGCGAAGGGTGAGGTGTGAAGCCTGCACGAAGGCACCCTGTGTGCGAAGGCTACACTGACTTAGCAGAAGCTGAATTTTTGGGGTTGTGGGTGGAGCGAAGTCCTCTTGGCTTCGAACTTTTGCTCCTTGCGAAGCTTGTGTTCGGAGCCGTCAAATACCTCTGAACCAGAACTTCGAAGGGTGTGTTCGAAGCCTGTTCCACAGAAGACAGAATTAAAACAGAAGGCTATTTTAGTCTGAAATTTTAAAAGCTCCCATTCACCCCCTCTGGTCACCGTTTCCGGTCCAACAGTCGCCTAGTTGGGAAGGCCCTTCCAAAATAGCCGAAATCGCTCCTAGCAATGCATATGTGTTAGAATCTCTACAAGGAGAGCTGTTTCGGAGAGCTTTGAATGGTAAATACTTGAAAAGGTATTTCCCGAGTGTGTGGCAAATAACTTAAAAGATGTCGAAAGGCTGATATGGTAGGTATCGTCTTTAGCCCGTTGTGCTTTTAGTTCACTTAGTTCACTAAAAGGCAGGGGCATGTGTTGATAGCAAAAAATGCCATCAATGATTAAGATTGTCAAAAATACCAATTTTGGTAATTTGGGCCGAAAATGCACATGCCCCGGGTTAGGCCGAAGCCCTACAGGGCTAAAGGACCACTAGGCTATGGGCTCCGCAAGCTTCTAGCCAGCCCACAGCCTTCGGCTAGGAGGCCTTCGGAGGCCCACTCCTCCGAAGCTTCGGTCCGAGGAGCAGACTTTGGCTGGCCTAGCTGAAGGCCCACTCCGGACAGAGATAGAGTTATATCTGATTCTGGCTAAGTGTTTATCTCTACGCATGATTCAGCCGAGTCATAACAGATTAGACTTAGAGATTAGAAGTCTACCCTATAAATATAGGGGCGAAGCCGGTTCAGAAGCCCCTCCAACAAATCAACCACAAAGCCCTAGCTTTGAATCATATTTATTTTATCTTTAATTTTCTGTACTCTTCGTGGGTTTGCCTGGAAGCCCTCCGACGGCCACTTAGAAACAGTGGTAATCCTTGTTACTTCGCTTGTGAAGTATCTGTTAATCTACGTAATAGAATGCTATCGCCTTGTTACTTCGCTTGTGAATTATCTGTTAATCTACGTAATAGATTGCTATCGCCTTGTTACTTTGCCAATGAAGTATCCGCTAATCTGCGTAACAGATTGTTACCTTCGCCACTAGTGCAACACTTAGCAGAATTGGGTCCTCAGGTTGAATTGGTACTTCGAATCTTCTTTGTTGCATGTTACCTACATTCGGAGCTACTCCACTGGAGGTGTTCGGAGCTGAGAGATCGGTTTCGGAGGTTTCCAAAACATCCTTCGGTGAGATCCCTACTTCGACCGTACGTCAACACGCTCTGCCAGCACGCTTCGTCATGACAGGCTTCGCCATGCTCGTACTCTGCTCCGGACGAAGCAGCACTCGCGCGTTGCGTCTAAGTCATTATTCTGTATCGTACTATATCGGAGACTTCGCACTGAACCCCACTGTTCGGAGGTGATTGTCGTGTCCAGATCTGTTCGGAGTTCATCTTCAGCCGAATCGGCCCGAACGCCGAAGGTACCCTTCGGTGGGACACTTCGCATCAGACGCTGAAGGTACACTTCAGCGACACCCTTCGCACCATACTTCGAACAATTGGGCTTCGCTCGGTTTGCTGGTTTGTTCTGTTTAATATATTTCTTTTGGCTAATTGGATTATTTTCTATGATCTGATTACCTGGCGGCTCCACCCCTTACCACGGCTAAGGGTAGTCGGAACACGACGTCAGTGCTGTGTTACGCTTAGGCTTGTCCCTAAGTATCCGCACACTTTTGGATCGTCAAATTAACCCAAGTGCGGGGCACGTTTTTGTGTCAACAACAGGATATAGGGCTATTATCTCTCAGGAAGCTTGAACCAGTATAAATCTTGGCTCTTGTTTCCTAGAGTCAACCATCGGATTCAAAGGTGTCATGCTTCCCTTACACATATATTCACCACCTCGGGTACCCCCTTGGGTGGACAACTCGATGATTCACTGAAAATTGGTGTGTCAGGTAGGGGATCATGATAGCTTTCTAATGACATCACCATGTCTCCTCTCTACTAAACCAAGGATGATGTTCATCTTAGGCGACACCATGTTTATCACCGATTTGACTAGGATACTGGTTCCCTTCGAGTAAATGACAACACTGGTCTAATCTCCACATCAGTTTCTCACCCCCTTCACCGCTAGAAAGGTAGATCAAGTCACAGAGTGCTTGACTTACATTATCATGGATCTAGTTGTAGGGAAAGTCATAGACTAACTAATCTAACACTTCTCGAGAACACGGGGAGATTTCCCCAATCATGCGGGAGGGTGACTCACTGGCTAACTCACTCGAACACACAACGAGAGAACTCTATGAAGGATTTCTAGGGCCTGCAAGGGCCCCCCACTGATTCAAGTGCTCGGGATAGGAAGGACAAGACGATACCTTGGAATGATCCCGACGATGATTAGCCCGCAAAAGGACATGGCACAAGAAGACTAATGAGGATGCCTTGACGCAGGCTGAGTAACAAACCAGGTTTGTGAAGACGGCAAGACCAATAAGGATCGATTCTAGAATAGTTCATCTTTAACCCATGGTTTGACATAATGCCAATTTTTTTGCCAAAGGCACTGGGCACCAGCCAACTCAAGTTCTTCCCTTTATCCAACTATGTACCCTTCTACTCATATCCATAAATAAATAAATATGAAGTTCATTCCACACACCATGCATCTCACTTTTTCTCACTGACATGCTAGGCTTAGACAATATCATGTCAATGCAAAACGTCATACGCCTAGCTCAATTGTTGTGCCCCTATGAAGTAACTCTAGGTTTGGTGCTAGCAACCGTGTGGGTGAAAAAGAGCTAGCATTAGTGAACCTCTCAGTACCTGACATCTTGCTAAGATCCTCGGGGGTTCAAGTGCTTAGCCTTAATTTTGCCAAAGCCTCTAGGGTCTCAAGAACTCATTATGCCTCATGTCGGGTTGGCGCGTAAGAGCCATTAGTTTCATGTGCCTAAGACTAAATGTCTATATCGAGGGCTTGGGGCCAAACTTTAGCTATATAAAGTGATGCGCACGGGTGCCCGATCTTCCGTCAGAGGGGGTAAACTCGATTGGTGGAGGACTCGACGTTGACGATCTGGCTTCCGATTAGCACTGATCCGAACCCCACAATCGCTACACCACGGCTCCATTGGTTATCCCTGCATGCGAATCGAGAACACAAGAAAGAACATGGAAACACAATCTCACAAAAAGATGAAAGATTGATTTCTCGAGCGAGGTTCCATAATCTGACGAACGCCAAAGTTCAATCTGCAAGGCAGTTCGAAACTAAGCAAAACCAACCCTAATTCATGACGGATACATAGTATTAATACCTAGGGTTTGTGTAAAGTCTTACCTAATGTTGAGCTTAAGGCCCCAAATGGATACAAGGCCCAAAGTGGTCCAAAATGGTGACACAACACCTTATGACTTGTTCGGACGACACAGAACGTTTTATAATGAACCAGGACTTGGCACCAAATTCATTGGAAATATATTTTCGTTATCTTTCCAACGCCTTAAAGAACGCCTCAATCCCCTCAGTATGAGAAAGTTATGCCCGTTTTAATGAAGGGTGTTCTACTGAAACCGACCCAAAATCGGAGTTTGAAGTGGAATCCGAATTGGATTGTTGCGCCACCTCTCCCTCTTGTGTTTGATCCAGAAGTGCTTCTTCCAAGTTCCTTAGAGACAAAATATCACCCATAACTAGCATCCCATCCATATTCATATCATTATGTAAAGTAAGAAACGAACACACCTCATAATTAAGCTTGCGGGCACGAGAGCGAGCGATTGGTCCAAGAATGATAGCGTGTTGGATGTCTTTATCATTTTTATCGATGTCCTCATCATTCTCGCCTTCTTGAATTGGAGTCGTCCTCGAGTCAAACTCGTCTTCTTCTCCCAAATATGGCTTCAAATCTGAATTGTTAAATGTGGGGCTAACCCCAAAATCTACAGGCAACTCAAGCTGGTATGCATTGTCATTAATTTTCTTAACTATCTTGAAAGGACCATCAGCTTGAGGCATCAATTTAGACTTTCTCAAATCTGGAAATCTATCTTTACGCAAATGTAACCAAACAAGATTACCTATTTCAAAGGTTAATGTCTCCTACCCTTACTACCAGCAATTTTATACTTTTCGGTCATCTTCTCAATGTATTCTTTAGTTGTGGTATGTAATTTCAGAATAAAATCAGCACATGTCTTAGCATCTAAATGCACATGTTCAAGTAGGCAATGGCAAAAGATCAATGGGAGCACGGGGATTGAAGCCATACACAACCTGGAAAGAACTCACCTTGGTGGTAGAATGTATCGCTCGATTATATGCAAACTCCACATGAGGTAAACATTCTTCCCACATCTTTAAATTATTCTTAAAAACAACCCGCAACATGGTGGATAACGTACGATTAACTACCTCTGTTTGCCCATCGGTTTGAGGGTGGCATGTGGTGGAGAATAGCAGCTTGGTTCCCAACTTGCACCATAAACTTCTCCAAAAGTGGCTCAAGAACTTCGCATCACGATCAGAGACAATAGTGGTGGGTACTCCATGTAGGCGAATGATATCCCTAAAAAACAAATCAGCAATGTTTGTAGCATCATTGCTCTTATGACAAGGTATAAAATGTGCTATTTTTGAGAATCAATCGACCACCGCAAATATACTATCCCTCCCCCTCTTTGTTCTAGGTAAACCTAATACAAAGTCCATTGATATATGCTCCCAAGGGACGCTAGGAACAGGAAGGGGCATATAAAGTCCAAAGGGATTCAAGTGTGACTTAGCTTTGTTACATGTAGTGCAGCGTGAGACGTAGCGCACGACATCTCGCCGCATCCTTGGCTAAAAGAAGTGTGTGGACAACACGTCCTCTGTTTTCTTCACTCCAAAATATCCCATCAATCCTCCCCCGTGAGCTTCCTGTAAAAACAAAAGGCGAATGGAGATAGCTGGGATGCATAGCTTGTTAGCACGAATAATAAACCATCATTCATCACATATTTATTCCAATTTTGACACTCTCTACAATTTTCAAAAGCATCCTTGAAATCTAGATCAGCAGCATATAAGTCTTTTATTATTTCTAGACCAAATATCTTATGATCAAGCTGAGATAACATAGTAAAACGCATGGATAAAGCATCTGCAATGATATTGTCTTTACCACATTTATGTTTAATGATGTATGGAAATGACTCTATGAACTCAATCCATTTTGCATGTCGCTTATTTAGTTTTGCCTAGCTTCTAATATGTTTCAAGGATTCATGATTAGAATGAATGAAAACTCCTTAGGCCAAAGGTAATGTTGCCAAGTCTCTAACACCCGAACTAAACCATACAACTCCTTATCATAAGTGGAATAATTCAGATTAGGTCCATGCAATTTTTCACTAAAGTAAGAAACAAGTTTACCTTCTTGTATGAGAACTCCTCCTATACCAATCCCACTAGCATCACATTAAAGCTCAAATGTCTTACCAAAGTCCGGAAGTTGTAGTAGAGGGGCATGCGTAAGTTTCTCCTTAAGCATGTTAAAAGCTTGTTCTTGTGCTGAGCCCCATGTGAATGAAGCTCCCTTCTTTGTCAACTCATTGAGTGGAGCAGCAATGGTGCTGAAATTCTTCACAAATCGTCGATAAAAGCGTGATGGTTTGAGGTGTTGGCCAGCTCTTGATGGCTTCAATTTTCACTTCATCTACCTCAATATCCTGTGGAGTAACAACATAGCCAAGAAAAGATACTCGATCCGTGCAAAAAGCACACTTTACAAGATTACCGAACAAGCGTGCATCTCTCAAAGCATTAAAAACAACACGCAAATGATTCAAATGTTCATCAATAGACCTACTATATATCAAGATATCATCAAAGTAAACCACCACAATTTTGCCAATAAATACTCTCAATACTTCATTCATTAAACGCATGAAAGTGCTAGGTGCATTAGTTAACCCAAAAGGCATGACTAACCACTCATATAAACCAAACTTAGTTTTGAAAGCTATTTTCCATTCATCTCCTAATTTCATTCTAATTTGGTGGTATCCACTATGCAAGTCAATCTTTGAAAAAATGATAGACCCACTCAATTCATCGAGCATATCATCTAACCTAGGAATAGGATGACGATACCTTATTGTAATATTATTGATGGATCTACAATCAACACACATACGCCAACTACCATCTTTCTTAGGGACTAAAAGAACATGCACAACACATGGGCTAAGGCTCTCTCGTACATACCCACAGTTCAGAAGTTCTTGGACTTGTCACTGAATTTCTTTAGTCTCCTCCGGATTTGTTCTATATGCAGCACGGTTTGGCAATGTCGCTCCTGGGATCAAGTCAATTTGATGCTCAATACCTCGAATAGGTGGCAGCCCCGGAGGCATCTCTGTTGGAAAAGCATTCTTATACTCCTGCAAAAGGTTAGTGACAGCAGGAGGCAACGAGGTGGAAGAATCCTCAAATGAAAACAAGACTTCTTTGCATATTAATGCATAATAACAAGGAGAATCAAACTCATTAACATCAACCAAATCATATTAGTAGCAAGCATAACACCCCCCTTTAATTTAATTCCGTCCGACTTAGAGCTATTGTCTTTCTTATCTTTCTTAGGTGGAAAAATAGTGTTAGCTACTTGCTGATTTTCAGACTGTGGTGCAATCTCCTTCTTGTTATTCTCAATACTCGCTTTCTCACATTACATAATTTCAGTGGGAGTCATAGGAAGCAAAGTAATTTTCTTTCCCTTGTACATAAGTGTATATTTATTACTCCTACCATGATGTGTAGCATCCGTATCAAATTCCCACGGCCTACCCAATAAAAGTGAACATGCTTGCATGGGTACAACATCAAAATCAACAAAGTCATGGTACGTACCAATGAAAAAGTGCACTCTTGCAGAGTGTGTTACCTTGACCTTGCCACTATTGTTGAACCATTGAATGTAGTATGGATGAGGATGTGGACGTGTGGTCAATCCAAGCTTATTAACCAGATCTAAGCTCACCAAATTGTTGCTGCTCCCTCCGTCAATTATGACACGAACACGACGATCATTGACAATGCGGAACATTTGAAATAAGTTATGTCACTGAAGTGTGTCCGTTTGCTCCACTTGAGTGTTCAAAACACGTTGTACAATCAACACCTGATACTTCTCGGTGGCGGCAGTACCTAAAATCTCCTCGCCATCACTTTCAGTCTCCTCATCGTCACCTACATTGTTAGTACCACCTTCATCAATATCACTAGCACTAACATATCCACCATCCTCAGTAGCAACGAATGTCCGTCTCTGGCTTGGGCAATATCTCATGAAATGGCCCTTCCCTTTACAATTGTGGCAAATGACTCCACTGGTTCGACCTGTAGAAGCAACAGATGAGGAAACTATTTGCTGGTTTGGCTGGTGTTTTACTCTTATCCTCTGGTGGTAATGAAGACGACGGTGCTGCTGAACGTGCCCTAGGTATGAATGGGGCAGTAGACCGTACAGGAGAAGGTAGTGTTGATTTTTCTGTTGTAGGCGTCGCTCTTGTGTTGGTGAAGTTGCTCTTCGACTTCAGCTGCCATCCCTGCAATTCTCTTTCTGCCTTCATAGAAAGGTGAAACAATCTATTGAGAGAATTATATTCCTTATAATCAACTATGTCCTGTATTTCTCTTCTTAAACCACCAAAAAATCTAGCCATTTTACCATCCTCATCCTCAACTACCTCACAACTCAACATTCCTATTTGCAGTTCTTGGTAGTACTCCTCTACAGATTTATTTCCCTAGTTTAAACACTGTAATTTTTGACGCAAATCATGTTTATAAGTAGTGGGGACAAATCTACCACGCATAGCTCTCTTTAGCCCATCCCATGTGTCAGGTGCTAAGACTACATTTGATAGCTCATTCCACCAAATAATAGCAAAAATCGGTAAACTTACTAGTGGCTTGTCTAACTCTATGAATTTCTGGAACAAGATGAGAGTTAAATTTTTGTTCTACTGTCATCTCCCAATTCAGATATGTCTCAGCATCATAAGAGCCAGGAAAAGGTGGTATGCTGAACTTAACCTTAGCAAATGAATTATCAACATGAGGGTTGTTTTCATTATTACCTCCCATACCTTGACGACGTGGATTTCGTTGACGGGGAGGAGGGTCTCAAGAAAGGGGTGGATATGCTCTTCTTGATTTATGCTATCTGC
>JAAALK010002142.1:0-22804 GCA_019279435.1 Zizania palustris | reverse complement strand
GGTTGCGCACCACAACCCATCTTCACCTTGTTTGTTCTTGAATACCCACTTGGTGCCTATGGGGTTGCATCTTGGTGGCGACTCAACTAATGTCCAAAACCCGATTGCGGACAAAATTCTCAAGCTCTTCTTGCATAGCATTAATCCAATTAGAACAGAAAGAGCGTGAGAAACGCTCTGGGCTCAAAAGATGGAACAAACGCAAGATTCAGCAAACACAACAAGAGAGGCAGAAGAACGCAAAGTTCTCTCAGTCAAATCACCAATGATGAGCTCTGAGGGGTGATCACGCTGTACTGCTCGGGTTCCCTGGTGATCCGAAGTCACCTCACCGGAGTCAGCAGCTGGCACCTCTGGACTCGACTGAGGGGGCTCGATCGTAGTGGAAGAAGTGATCAGAGGTCCACCCTCATCCTCAGTCGAAGTCTCAAAAGGTGTTGGCTCTGCGGGGGATGCAGAAGGCCCACCCTCATTAGCGGCTGGAGTGTCATCATCTTCCTCGAAGATGGACTCTCTGAACTCACCATCAGACGACTCAAAAGAAGGAGTCAAAGAAGGCAAGGACTCATCAAATGAAACCTCACAAGTCTCGACAAGCAGCTGGGATTCAAGGTTCCAAACACGGAAGCCTCGAGAATGCAATGCATAACCAAGAAAAACACCATCCCAGCAACGAGACTCAAACTTGTCCAAATGCCCTCCCTTCTTGAGCACAAAGCACTTGCAGCCAAACGCTCGCAAGTGGCTCACCTTGGGCTGTCTGTCAAACCGCAGTTCATATGATGTCTTACCAAGGTAAGCTCTAAGAAAGATGCGGTTGGCCAGATAGCAAGCCGTGTTCATGGCTTCAACCCAAAAACGCCTAGGAGTCCTGTGCTCATCGATCATCGTCCTGGCCATCTCGACTAGCGTGCGGTTCTTTCGTTCCACAACTCCGTTCTGTGGGGGAGTGTAAGGAGAAGAAAACTGATGGTCCAGACCCTGATCACTACAAAAGCTGACGAACTGAGAGTTCTTGAACTCAGAGCCATTGTCGGAGCGAATTGCTCGCATCCGACCATTGTTCTCATTCTTCAGCTTCAAAATCAGGTCATGAACAATTGAAAAGTTTCATCCTTAGACTCCAAAAAGAAAACCCACGAGAATCGAGAAAAGTCGTCAACAATTACAAGTGCATACCACTTCCCCACCGACTGAGCGTACCCGAGCTGGACCTACAGTGTCCAAATGTAAAAGCTCGCCCGGATACGAAGTCATCACCTGAGTCACAGGTGAATGAGAAGCGGCAACCATTTTCCCATGACGACAGGGATGACAAACTAGATCCTTCTCCATCTTAAGCTTGGGCAATCCTCGGATGAGGTCCATAGAGCTTAACCTGACTAGCAGATCAAAACTCAAATGACCTAATCTCCTATGCCACTTCCAGAGCTCAGAAGAAGATCCAGCAATCAAACAACGAGAAGGGCCAAAAGAACTAGAGAAGTCAATTCGAAAAACTTTAACGAAAGGTAAAATCTGACAAACCAAAGACCCTCTAGAATCAACCACAGAAGAATTGCCCTTCTTAAAACGCACTTCCAAAACCATCCTCAAGAAGTTGCGAAACAGAAATCAAATTGAGTTCAAATTCTTAACCAAAGCAACATTCTTCAAGGAGAAATGATCTGAAATGCGAATTGAGCCTATGCCACTTACTTTCCCTTGACCGCTATTCCCGAACGTGATGTATTCTTTGGAGCTCGGGGAAGTGAGACTGGAGAACCATCTGCGATGTCCCGTCATGTGGCGAGAGCATCCTGAGTCCATGATCCAAACATTCTCCAGTCCTCGGTCCTACACAATCAGTGGCTGTAAGTGGGAGCAAATGGTCCGGCACCAGGTTTAGCAAAAGAGCTAAACCAGTGTCGAGCCATCTGCTCAAAAGATGGAAAGCGAAAACCATCAAAAGAGTTTGGACCAAAACGCGGCTCAAAGCGCGGTCCTCGGTTCTGCCTAACCCTGCGGCCATGAGGTCCAGGACCGTAGCCAACACGGCCTGGAACTCTGCCGGAATGGACACCACCAACTGGAGCACGGGCAAGAAAGCCGTCTCCTCTACCACCTCCTACACGACGCGGCCTGGCCTCCAGCCTCTCCCCGCGTCGAGGAACACGCGGTCTACCACCTTGCTGGTAGAACTGCTCCTGATCACCACGAGCTCTTTCTGCTCTCTCAACCCGCTTCCTCCTGAAGCAAAACTCCACAAGATGCCCGTCTCTGACAGTACTCACAATGATAGGTGGGCTTCTTGGGATGTGGTTGAGGCTTGGGATGTTTGGGCTTAGTGGTGTTTGGTGTTGTCTTCTTGGGTTGAGAGGGTCCAGGAAGAGAGTCAAGAGAAGTGTGGAGATTTTTGGGCTTTGGAACCCAGATAGGTTTCTTGGGTGGAGCTTTAGGTGCTTCATGGATCACTCCATCCTTGGGCTGACAAGCCTGGGAAGCCTCAGTGGAGTGAGTCTTGGGATACCTCTGCTCTGGAGTCATTTTACTCCACTCCACTGCCCGACTAATGGCACTCTCGAAGTCAGCCTTGGTATAGGTGTAACCTACCCCAAACCCATCCTGCCTCTTGAACTGCTGGATCATCATGCCAAGCTGTGGCTCTCTGGCACTGATCCAACTCAGATAGAACGGAGGTAAAAGTTCTCATTCTGAGAATCTGCTAGCTCCTCTCTCAAGGAAGCTAGAACCTCCACCTGAGACAAGCAGGTCTCACACTCACTCTCTACTTGGACAGACTTTTCGGCTTTCAGCTTAATCAACCTCCATTCTAAGAGACAGACAGTTCTCACAGACAGTGGTGGAACTGACAGTGTCTCAAGCTCTAGCCTAGTCTGGGCAAGCTCAGCTCTCAACCTCTCCCAAATCACCCAAATGCTCATCGCCCTTGGATTTCAGCTCAGCTAAGGCGGCTAGATGAGTTGGGCAATGAACACAGGGTGTGACGACAGTGGCTTGAGCATCTTTCAGCTCCAGCTGAGCGCTTTCAAGCTCAGTGGCCAAAGCGTCCCTCTCATCAACCCTTTCTGTGTACCTGGACTTCAGAGTCGACAGGTCACACAGAAGCACCTCACACTTCGGGCACTCACTGCTATCACCCAAGCAAGGGGAAGAAGATAGACTCTTAATTCTGCCGTTGGCTACGACAAGCTCACTCTCTAACTCGTCTATCATCTTCTTAGCCCCCCTAAGCAGTTTTTCCCGATACTTTAACTCCTGACGATTGCTCTCAAGTAAATCAACAATTTCTCGCTCGTAAGATGATACCTTGTTGTCGTCGTCGTCGGAGTCGTCGGAGGAGCTCTTTTCTTCCCTATCCCCAAGAGCCATTGAACAGAAGCTCTTGCGAGATCTTCGGCGCTGGTGTGAGCGGCTCTTCGGCTTGTCTCCGAAGGCCATGAAGCAGAGGCCCGCCGGATCGTCCTTGTACTTCCCCTTCCTGATGACGATCTCCTCATCGCTTGAGCTTGATGAAGAGGAAGAAGACGTGGACTGCTTGGAGTAGCTCTTCTCCATCTCGGCGAAGAAGGCCTTGTCGCGCTTCTTGTTCTCTCGCCGGTAGTCCTTCAGGGCCTTCTTGAAGAATCGGGTCTTCGGCTTGCCCTTGTTGAAGGATGAGCTCTCATGCTTGCCGGAGTCGTGGAAGCTTCCACTGGTGCCCTTCTTGTATCCATTGCGCTTGGGGCAGTCGACGATGAAGTGTCCTGGATCACCACACTCAAAGCATCCGGATTTGTGCCGTGTCTTTTGAACATTCTCTTGTCATAGACACGACGCACCCGGTTGTTAAAGAGACACAAATCATCATCTCCCAAAGACTCAAGCTGGTCCTCAGTGATAGACATCAAGGAGAAACCAGCACAGCTCACAGCAGAGGGATCAACAGAAGGTGTAGCAAGGGCCAGGGATTTTGATCCAGAACCAGTGAGATTTGATCTCAGCTGGATATCTACCTCAGTGGCCTTCAGCTTGCTAAACAACTCAGAAATGGTCAAGGTATCGTAAGAAGTGCTCTCAACGATAGAGGATACCTTGATCTCCCAGATCTTTGGGTCCAAGGTATGGAGAACCTTGAGCGCCTGCTCATGGTCTGAGACTAACTGAGCACCCTCAGCCTTGTTGTCCCGAAGCTTGTTTATGATCGACTGAAAACGACCAAACAAAGCCTCAACAGATTCACCCGGCTTCTGTGTGAAATTCTCATATTCACGCCGGTAGGTCTAATAGAGCCGAGCCTTGACCTGTGCTGTTCCCTCATGGTGTGCCTTGAGGGTAGCCCAGATCTCTCTCGCAGTGGAGAGATGACTCACACGCTCAAACTCAGTGGGACCTAAACCTGAAAACAGAATGTTCACAGCCTTACTGTTGCTCAGATGCTGAGCAATGATACCAGCAGTACCCTGCTCAGTAACTGGCAATATGACAAACGTGGTGTGAACACAAATATCCCTAATGTCCGAACCCTGGCTCATAAGATAGGCTCGCATGCGAGTCTTCCAATAATTATAGCCATAGGCTTCCAAGGACGGGACCTTGCCAGGAGACGTCATGGTCACTACTGGGGTTTAGAACAGGTTAAGGTATGGAAAAACCCTAACCTCGCTCTGATACCACTTGTAGGACCAAAAGTAGCGACCAGAGGGGGGGTGAATGGGCGCCTTAAAAATTCTTTCGAATCTATGGCATGTTCCCAATACCCAACGCACCTCAAAAGACCAAACAGCAGAAAAATAAACAGATAGCCTAAGTCTAAAAGGTATCTAGCCTAGAAGCAGCTGATGACAAACAGAAGACTATCAAAGCAGTGCTAATAGATAGATAAACAGTATACACTAGACTAGGCAAGACAACTTCTCAGTAAGCAATATCGGTGCACTATGAGTGAGAAGAGAAGTTACCTTTTCAAATCTGTCTCCTGTTTGAAACTCGCCGAAGCCTGCTTCACAGATCGAAGCCTGCTTCGCTGGCCGAAGCCTGCTTCAGAGGTCGAGGCCTACTTCGCAGGTCAAAGACTGGTTCAGAGGTGGTAGTCGAAGTCTGTCGAAAGTGGTGTGAAAATGCCGATGGTGTTTGGGTCTAGTATAGTTCGAAGTGGTAAGAAGCGAAGTATGCTTCGAAGCGAAGTATGACATAGTCGGAGCCTGCTTCGAAGTATGTACTTCGAAGGCAAGACTTCGAACACAGCTTCAAACCAAGTACTTCGAAGCCAAACCTTCGAACAGAAATACTTTGAACACAACACACAGACGAACTACCTTCGAACAAAGAAGCGAAGCCTGTCACATGACAGAGGCACCAAATTCGAAGCCTAAACTCTACCTTCGAAAAGAGCAAGTTTCGAAAAGAGAGGCGAAGGATGACACGCCACAAAGAACCAAAGCGAAGCCAAGCAGAATGCCAAGCTTCGAAGCCAACTTCGAAATCTATCGAAGTGTGGACTTCGAACAGCTAGAGCCGGAGTACCTTCGCACTGTTGTTCGAAGTATGCGATGCTGTCCGTTCAAAGAGTACTTCGAAGCTAGCAACACAGAATACAAAACAAAATTCGAAGATCGAAACGAAGCCTTCGAGTAGGTCGGATCGAAGCCTGCCTCACGGAGCTGAGGGGCTTCGAACAGAGAGGATGGCTTCGCTAGAAGGCAGTCAGAAAAGTGACTTCAGTCCTGTCAACACGATCGAAAAGTTGAGCAGTGAAAGCAAAAAGCTGGCACAGGAGTACTGTTGCTACAGTGGAGTACTACTTGCAAACAGCAAGAACTAGTACTCTGCTCGTGAAGAACAGAAGCAACTCCACGCCAGCCGAAGCCCAAAAATTCATCAAAAAATTGCTTGTGCACGTGAATCAAAACAACAAAATGATGTTGTGCACAGATGGAGAATCGAAGCTTCAAAGCACAGTAGGAAAGAAATAAATGCAAGACACAAATCTCATGAACAACAGTCTAGCTGCGCACAACAAGAGAGTGAAGGGAAAATGCAAGAGACAAAAAGTGACCCAAAGGAGTAGTATTGAATTCAGCCAAAAAGGGTAGTCCAAACCCTAGGGATTGGGGTCCTATTTATAGGCTCCCAACACTAGGAACATTCCACCTGCCCCTTAGGGTTTTTACAGACGCAAGAATAAAGGAAAAGACTCTACTGCCCTTAGGTATTTTTACAGACACGACTGACTGACTGTGGGCCTAGAGTTACAGATGACTTATCCGGAAGCTCAGCTTTCGTAGCGACTACGGCTTCTTTTCTGGACAGTCGGATACAAGATCAACGGTTGTCAGTTTTGCGCTGAAACTGACAAAGCCTCCACCGACTTCGCACCAGGTACCCGGATTGGGCCGGTCCGATTCCGCAGCTCTCTCAGCCCGGCAATCACTCACCGCCCGTGTACCTGAGTCAACCCTGGTCAACAGCCTAGTGGTCTTCTACTGCTTCTGGCCCATGCACCCGGATTGGGCCAGCCCGACTTCGCAGCCTCCTCTGCCCGACAGTCGCTCACTGCCCGTGTACCTGAGTCACACGCGGCCCATGAAACAGCAGATCTCTTCTTCTTTTGTCCTCTTTGACTATCGTTGACAATGACTCATCACTTCTGGAGCCATGAGGCCCACGCTATTCAGCATGGCTCCTCACCCATCTTTGAAGAAGATCCTGGAGATTTCGAGAATGAACCCCTACTACCCTCGACATCAACCCCGAAGCTGACCCCGCTTCGACTACTTCGGAACAAGGTCCCGGAGCAACTACCTCGACATCGGTCATCTTGGACCACTCCAACACACAAGTTGAGGGGGAGACTGCATCCCGCCGCGAGGCTCCACACCATGTTCAAAGGATGCATCCTCCCGAGCAGATCATTGGTGAGCTTGATCAAAGGGTAACACGTTCTCATGCTCATTTCATTGATTCCGCTTTTGTTGCTTCTTTTGAGCCCTTAGATGTTATTCTAGTTGGATCAATGCCATGCATGAAGAACTTGAAAATTTTGAGAGAAACCAAGTCTGGACTTTAGTCGATCCTCCACCAAATGTTCATTTCATTGGAACAAAATGGATTTTCAAAAACAAACAAGGGGAGGATGGGACTATAGTTAGAAACAAGGCTAGACTTGTAGCTCAGGGTTATTCTCAATTAGAAGGGATTGATTTTACTGAAACTTTTGCACCTGTTGCTCGTCTTGAGGCCATTAGGATTCTGCTTGCCTTTGCGACATCCCGGGGATTCGAACTCTATCAATGGATGTCAAAAGTGTTTTTCTTAATGGTTTCATAGGCGAAGATGTTTATGTAAAACAACCCCCTGGTTTTGAAAACCCCAAATACTCACATAAAGTCCTTAAACTTCATATGGCTCTTTATGGACTCAAGCAGGCCCCTCAGGCATGGTATGACAGACTTAAGTCTTTTCTGCTTGAGCGGGGGTATTTGATGGGATCTATTGATAAAACCCTGTTCACTCTCAAGCATGGCAAATATTTCCTCCTAGTTCAGATTTATGTGGATGATATCATCTTTGGTGGCTCTTCTCATGCTTTGGTTGCCGAGTTTGCAGATGCCATGAGCAGGGAGTTCGAGATGTCCATGATGGGCGAACTCACCTTTTTCCTTGGTTTTCAAATCAAGCAAAGCAAACAAGGTACTTTCATCCACTAGACGAAGTACACCAAGGACCTGCTCAAGAAGTTCGACATGGCTGATGCGAAGCCACTCGCCACTCCAATGGCTACATCTGTAGCATTGGATCCTGACGAAGATGGAGAAGCCGTAGATCAGAAGGAGTTCCGAAGCATGATCGGCTCCCTCCTCTACTTGACTGCTATGAGGCTGGACATACACTTCGTAGTGTGTCTGTGTGCTCGTTTTCAGGCTTCACCACGAGCTTCGCACCGCCAAGCGGTAAAGCGCATTCTTAGGTATCTCAAACATACCCTTGAATTTGGCATTTGGTATTCGGCGTCTTCCTCTTTGTGTCTTCGAGGTTATTCCGATGCGGATTTTGCTGGGTGTAGGATTGATATAAAAAGTACCTCTTGTTATAGGTGGTCAGATGGGCGGCCCGACACTAGCACGACCCTAGCACGGTTAGGCATGGCTCGAATATGCACGGCCCGAATAGTCACTACACCTTATTCGTGTCGTGCCGTGCCGACCCGGCGTACCGAGTTTGCAGCCCAGGCACGGCACTAAGTCTAATAAATAGTGTCGTGCCGGCACTATGGCCCTATCGGCCCAATGGGCTAGTGCCGGCACAGGCCCTAAGATTACAAAAATTCACACTAGCATAACAATTCATTACACAATTCACAATCTAACTATCTGAGACAATTTCAAACTTCAAAATTCAAAATTTATAACAAAATTTTGAAAAAATACAATTTCCAGATCAATTCACATGAGAATTGAAGATCACAACAGAATTTAAAGTTTCACAGTATAATGAACAACTCAGTAAACTTGCAAAACAGAAATGAAACAAACAATGTTTTAAACAAGTTTGAGCTGGTGCAATGGCTGCCTCATTAAAAACCTATCTAGGTAAAACTCACACCTCGTGAGAAACCCTAGATAGGAAAAAAGAGTACAGCCCAGCTCAATCAATTATTTCACAATTCACATCAGTATCAAAGTTTACAAACAGTCCGAGGCTCCCAGCCAATAGCCCAAAGTTCACACAAACACACATTACAAGTTTACAACTCATCAGAATCAGCATCAAGATAGAGATTATCAAATTTAAATTGAAGTTCCTTCAATGCCTTGTCATCCACCAATGTTTGAATCCTCTTTTCAGAGGCTTCCCAATCCTTGACACATGATAGAATCTCTACCATTTCAGGAGTTAAACGTCGTCGTCGCTCTTCTATGACTCTGCCACAAAGACTAAATGCAAATTCAGATGAAACAGTAGAAACAGGCACAGATAGAACATCTCTAGCTAAGATGGAAAGAACTGGAAAGGACAGTTTATGATCCTGCCACCAGTTCAAACAGTTGAAATTATCATCATATTGTTGATTGACTAGATCACTATCCAAATAGTGTGAAAGTTCAGTTCCTATACCAGTACCAGGAATAGGATTGCTTGCAGCATGCAAAAGTGATGTGGCAGAGGTTCTGAGAAACCAAGGGTTGGTTTCGGTGTTTTGTGATGAGTGATTGACAGGATTTTACCATCTGTTCGAAGGGTACCTCCGAAGGGGGTTCGGAGGTGTTGTCACCGGAGTGTGTTCGGTGTTTGCTTGCTGCAGCTGTTGCAGCGGAGTGTACCTGTCGGTGGGGTCCGACAATACACGATGACTGGGTTCGTACCGAAGGCTTCGGTATTTTGGGTGGTACACCGGAGTGTGTGCCGGAGGTTGCTAACCCGGAGAGGTCTCCGGAGTACTGGATACACTTGTTTGCTTGTCGGTGGTGCGCAGGGACTTCGGAGGCGACGGACAAGGTTCGAGCCTGGTGAACTTGGGTCGAGCGGGAGGCTTGATGCCAGGGGAGCGGGGAGCTCCGTCACGGTGGCGGCGAAGGTGGTCCGGGTCGGTCCTCGGGTCGAGGCGTGCCAGGTGAAGGCAGAGAGTGCGGAGTGTGGCTCCGGCTGAAGGTACTCCGAGAAAAGTCCTCGGAGGTGAGGCACTTCGAAGGTACTCCGAATGGAGTGACTTCGGAGTTGGTTGGTAGAAGTCCTCTGCGGAGGCAAGGGTTCGAAGTGTGCTCCGGAGGGAGACATTCGAAGGTGGCCCGACGAAGGTCTCAGAAGTCGAGGCGCATCGAAGGCATGGTCCGGGTGAGGCTCATCGAGAAGTGTGCTCGGAGTGAGACACTGCGACGAAGTGCTCATGGAATGCTTCATGCGAAGGCCTTGGACGAAGGAGGGATTTCGAAGGGTGGTACTCCGAAGGTGAGGCTTCGGAGAGTGTGAAGGGCTTCGGAGCGAGGCTACCTCCGGAGTGAGGTTGACTTGTGGTACTTCGGCCTGCATGGGTTCGGTACACGGACTGACGGAGTTCGAGCTGGGTGTAGCTGCGAAGCCGTGGTGGTCCACTCCGGAGGTGTTGGTGCGAAGGCTCAAGTGCTTTGACGGCTTCGGCTCAAAACCGTCAGTGTATCGGAGACTGACTTCGGTGAAGCGAAGGCCAACAGGCTTCAGGCTTCTCACCGAAGCTACCGCACCCCTCGCGTGCGAAGGGAGGCTGCAGAAAGTCAAAGACTGCAAAGGCTGACACTGTCTGTTCTGTAAAGGCTGACACTGTCCCCTCTGCAAAGCTGACAGAGAAGCCTCCAAAATAAAGGTGGACTACCTTTTGTACCCCTTAGTTCTGTAGAGACAAAATGAATGTAAACCCTAGGGGTAGTGTAGTCAATTCCTTTGGGTGGACTGTGGGCTATAAATATGGGGGCTCGGTAGGTAACATTTAACACTTTGAGCATTTACTGTTGAGCTCCTGTAGCCACATACTTCGTTTGAATACATCCAGAGAGTTCATTTTTGTGTTCCTTGTTCAAGCGGCGAAGCCCTGCTTTGTGTGCTTTTTGCTTGAGCTCGCTTTGCATACCTCGCCTGTAGTAGTGCACCGAAGCCTGTTGAGGCGAAGGTTGTTTTTCGTGCGAGGTGTGTTTTGTCAGTGTGCATTCGCTCTGTGTAACACGAGGCGAGACCTCGCTGCTTACTAGCGTAGACCTGACCGAGGCCCGTTTTGCTTCTTGTGTCGAAGCCCTTAGCATAGTCCATTTGCGTGTGCGTGTAGACCTTCGTGTACGAAGCTCAGCACCAGTTGCTGCTGCCAAGTACTTGGTCGAAGTCCTCAGAGGGATGTCCACTCTTGCGAAGGGTGAAGTGCGAAGTCTGCTAGAAGCACCCTGTGTGCGGAGCCTGCACTGACTGAGCAGAGTAGATTTCCGAGGGTTGTAAGTGGAGCGAAGTCTTCTTGGCTTCGAACTTCTGCTCCTCCGAAGCCTGTGTTCGGAGCTGTCGAAGTACCTCCGAACCAGACCTTCGAAGGTAGTGTTCGAAGCCTGTTCCGCAGGAGACAGAACTGAAACCGAAGGCTAGTTTTTAGCCCGAAATTTTAAAAGCTCCCATTCACCCCCCCCTCTGGTCGCCGTTTCCGGTCCAACAATTGGTATCAGAGCGGGTTAAGATCACCAGTTGACCTTAACCGGTTTTGTGATCTGTTGGCGACATGGATAGAGGCAGTAAAATTCCTCTATTCGATGGGACAGATTTTGCATACTGGAAGGTGCGCATGGAGGCTTACTTGTTAAGCCAAGGAAATGCAATTTGGGAGATTGTGGACTCACAATACTCCATCCCTGAGACTCGCACCTCTCAGACTGAGAAGGATCAGTATATTGCCAATTCCAAAGCAAGAAACATACTGTTCATCGGTTTGAGTAGAAGTGAGTTCGATAGGGTGCAGCACCTTAGGACTGCTAGGGAGATTTGGACAACACTCACTGTCTTTCATGAGGGCTCTGCTCAGATTAAGGCCAGGCGCCAAAGCACCTACAATCAACAGTATCAGCTGTTGTGCAGGCACCTGGTGAATCTGTAGATGCCATGTTTTCTCGTTTTGACGCGATAGTGAGTAACTTGCGATCCAATGGGACGCTTGCGTACAGTGATCACGATAGGGCTATCAAGCTTCTCTATGCTCTTGACCGTAGCATATGGGAAGTAAAGATATCCAGCATTGAGGAGTCCACAGGTTATGATACTTTGACCTGTGATGAGCTCTTTAGCAAGCTGAAGTCCACAGAGATTGCCAAGGCATCTCTTGCTGTGCACAGAAGCTCTTTGCCACAGCCATTGGCATTGGTTTCTAGCACTAGCCGTGGCACCACTGCAGAACCAAGCACATCAGGCACTTGTGTTCTTGCAGATGGTTTTGCTTTGTCCTCCCTGGTCTCCGTCACAAAGGAGCAGGTGGACACTCTAGCTGATGATGAGCTTGCTCTCATTGCCCGGAGGTTCACCCGCTTTCATCATGAGAGACGGGATCAGAGGAGAAGTGGTTTTAGTGGTTGCTATGAATGTGGCGACACCTCTCACATTAAGGCCAATTGCCCCAAGGTCAAGAAGAGAGATGAGAGTGAGCGCCCCAAATACCACAAAAAGGAGAGGAAGCCCTTTGTGAAGGGCAAGCGCGGCAAGATGGCTAAGAAAGTAGCCAAGGCCGCTTCCAGAGCTTTTGTTGCTGCTCTCAGCGACATCGACACTTCCTCAACTGAGGAGTCGAGCTCTGAGGAGGAGGAGTCCCCAAGGAAGGAGGACAAGAAGGACAAGAAGGGACGTGACTTCACCGGCCTTTGCTTCATGGCCGACAGCGATCACAGCGGCGATGAGCTTGACTCATCTGAGGTAAACCTATCATCTGACCAGCTTCTAATTAAATTAGATGAGCTGAATGAAGTAGTACTAGGTCAGGATAGATTACTTGTGCAAGCCGCTAGAGAAAGAAAAGACCTTAGACTTAGGCTAGTGTTGGAACGACGGATCGAACCAGCAGGTTTTTTGTGTGGAAAGTGAGAGTAGTGTATTCAATGCCTTGATCAGCCTGCCTGTTACAACTGTAGTGAGGGGTATTTATAGGGCGCCCCGCCCAGAGGACTAAGCGCCTCCAGGCTGCCAACGGTCACCCGACCAACCCTGACTGGTAGTACAGACAAAATAGGCGATACATAGTACAGACAAAGGGATACATAGTACAGACAAGAAGATTCGACTCTGACAGCGTATCAACCGTGTCGGGTGCTTCCTGCGCCGCCCGACACGGCTCAGAAGATCGCGATCCTGTCCTTTCGTACGACCGCCTAGTCCTTTTCCCGCCACGATTCTCTTCGGGTCCGTCCTGCCGGATCGGCCGAGGGCCTCGGACCTTCGGCCTCCGGAAGGCGAGCTCGCGTGTCCTACGCCGAGGGGCGACCTCCGGCTTCCTCCCACCGGAAGGTGGCCTTCGGCCTTGCTTCTCCGGAAGGTGACCTCCGGCCTTGCTCCCCCCGAAGGTGGCCTCCGGCCTCGAACCTCCGGAAGGTGACCTCCGGCCTTGCCCCTCCGGAAGGTTGCCTCCGTCATTAGGCCTGGGCCCTCCGGCCGGGGGCCCACCCCGTCGACTCTAGGGATTATCTCCCCCAACAGTAGCCCCTCGCTTCTTCCTGCTCGTAGTCCTGCAATAGGAGGGGGTGGAAGCGCACAAGATAATCCCGCCAATTCACACGAGTGCGTACCTCGCTTTAGGGCGCCGCATCCACCGGGGCGCCGAAGGGCACTGAGATAGGGAGTCGAGAGGCCGGAGGATTGAGCCCTGCCTCGGGCTTCCGGCCGTTTCCAATACACCGAGGGGAGTCGACAGAGCTGACGGGAGGCCGACGCATCTCGACCCCGGGGGCGCCAACCCCGAGGGGCCAGGCGAGCGCCGCCAAGAGCAATTAATGCGCGCGTCGACGGCACCGAAGAGGCGGGTCACCGGGAGGTCGCCACCGCGCCCCGATGTGCCAGCCGGTTTTAAATGCGGCGCCACGCGAACCGCCACGTTCACACGTTAACCGGAACGGGAGTCGAACCGCCGGCCTTGCCGAAAGATATATAATCGCCCTTCACGGCCTCCTCCTCCTTCACCCGCACGCGCCAACTCCAGTCGCTTGGTCCACTGTTCACTCGTCCCCTGAGCCCTGCACTCCTTCCATCTGTTTTCCAAGAATGTCGAGGAACCCAGTCCCTGCAATGGCGATGGACCCGCGTTTCCTGCAACGCCAGATGGCGGCGGCGGCGGCGGCGGCGACCGACACGCCAGAGGCACGCGGCGCGCGCGAGCTCCGCCCCGCTTCCGAGCGATTCCGAGAGCAGACCCTGGAGCTCGGGGCGTCTGCGTGCACTGAGGCTTCGATCGAGCAGGCGACCAGGAACCGCCTTGGTCCCGAGACGCCGGCGAGGAGGCCGGGGCGGGAGACGGCTCCGCGGCCGCGGGAAGGCGAGGTCGTCGTCTTTGAAGCCTTCTTCGACGCAGGCCTGGGGTTCCCTACCTCAGAGCTTCTTGCTGGGGTTCTGGAGGCATTTCATCTGGAGCTCCCGCAGCTATCTCCCAATGCCGTGGCCCGCCTCGCCATCTTTGAGTGGGCCATGCGCGCCGAAGGCTGCGAAGGGAGAGCAGAGGTCTTCGCGGAGATGCACGAAGCCCTCTGCCAACCGAAGAAGAAGGACGGCCGGGTGCTAGCTTTCGGGAGCATCAACTTCCAGCTCCGGAGGAGGTACGCAGACTCCTTCCCGGCGAAGGCCACCAACGAAAGGTGGTACTCGAAGTGGGTGAGCCGGTGGTTCTACGTTCGCGTAGGGCTCACCTCCGGCCTGGCCGGAATACCGCGCCACATCTGGTTCCGGAGAGAGGCGCGCGTCGAAGCCAACTCCGGGGCCATCTCGGCGAGGGTACAGCTTCTCCAGATCGTCGCCCGCCGGATGAGCATGCGGGACTTGGCGGAGGAGTTCGTGGCCCTCGAGATCCCCCCGCTGAAGGAGGAGTGGCCTGCCTCGCTCCGGAGCAGTCGAGACGCGTCGGTGCCGACGGAGCTCTCTCGCCAGCTTGGTAAGTATCAACTCTCTTTTGCCTTCAGCCTTGCTCTGCGTGCTCGAGGGGTACTCCGGCCCTGACGAAAAGATGCAGGGTCGCTCGTCGCTCGGACGCCCGAAGAGATCGCCCGCTTGGCAGAGAGGATCCTGGGGGTTCCCACCGCGGCCGAGCGGGCCCGCCGGCTGGAGCTGGTGGGCTCCTGGGAACGTTCCAACAGAGTGTGGGGGGCGATCGAGCTCACGCCCCCGCCTCTCCCGGAGGGCGAGATCCTCCGGGACGTCTCGAAGAGGAAAGCGGGCGATGCGGACGGCTGCCTTTCTCCGGGCCGCTCGAAGAAGAAAAAGATCGTGAGGGGGCCGAGGCGCACGTCACCGGGACCTTCCTCGGCTTCTCGTTCGGAGGGAGGGGGCTCCAGCGAAGGAATCCAGTCGGAGTCAGGAGACCCTCCGGAGATTCTGGCTCCGGCTCTGCCGTCCGGCTGAGTACCGGGGGGCGCGAGGATGTTCCCCTTCGCCCGAACCCAACGGAGCCCGCACCGGGCGCCGATCAAGAGCCACGCACTGTCGAAGCGACGCCCCGCCCGGGGACCGCCTCTTCGCCGATACCCGTTTCGGCGGGGGCTCCGCGGGCTCCCTCGAGAGCCGGGCCACGGACAGCTTGGGCCGCGGGGGCCTAGCTGACCCACTCGGCGCTGTAGAAGGGAGCGCCGACAAGGAGGCGGAACTGGCCGCGGCGGTGGCGAGCTCTCCGCCGAACTCCATCGATAACCTCTTTTTCCGCCCAAGCCCGTCGGGCCATCTTCAGCCTCCGGACCGCGTCGATGATACTGCGGGCGCAGGTACGGTAACTTCGTCATGCCCCTTCGTGCGCAAGGAGCTTTTCTGTATTTAACTCCCGTTCGCTCGTGCAGGTACCTCGGCCGGAGGCGTGGAGCCAGTCGGCCGCTACCCGGCAGATGCTCCGGACGCGAGGTCCGGAGCCCCTGTCACCGCGAGGGGAGGCTCGAATCCGCGGGACGAGGCGGAGTCCAGGAGCGCCGAGAGGGCCCCTCACGAGCCCGCCGGGGACGTCGGAGTCCGGCATCGGCCCCCCACCGACCTACGAACCGCGCGCGGCTCCGTGCCGCTTCTGCGCCCTTTCCTGCTGGATGGCGAGGACTTCGCTTCGAGAGTGGCCCCAGTTCACGACTACTACCTACGGCTGCGCGACGCCCCGGTGATAGGCGAGCTGGGACGATCGGATAGCTTGGACCTCGGAAGGGCCATCGAGACGGCCGCAGGCCAGGTACTTTCCTTAGACACACTTGACGCCCTCGTTGCGGCTCTTCTGACCACTTTTCCGCATGTAGGTGGTGGCGCTAGCGCAGGGGCAGATGTCTACTCTGCTCCTCGAACGCCAACAGCATGAGGCGTATGCCGCAGGGCTCGCGTCCTGGGTGGTTGCCGCGGAGAGGTTGGCCCGCGAGCGCTCGTCGGAGGCCGAGGCCCTCCGATCCCAGGCGTCGAGGGTTGCGGCGCTGGAGGCCCGAGCATCGGAGGCGGACTCGCTCAGGGCCCGCGTCGCGGAGCTGGAGGGGCTCCGGGCCCGGGCCGCCCGCGTCGACGAGCTGGAAGCGGAGGTCGGCGCCCTCCGAACCCGAGCCGCTGAGGCGGAGGTGCTCCGGGCCCGGGCCTCGGAGGCGGATCGGCTCGCAGGAGAGGTTTCCCGACTCCAAGCTCGGGCCTCAGAGGCGGAAAGCAAGGTCGAAGCCCTCGGAGCCCGGGTGACTCACTTGGAGGAGGTCGAGGCGGGCCTCAACGCGCGGAACGGGAAGGCCGCCGAGGAGCTCGCCGAGGCCAGGAAGACGGCGGCCGAGGCCGCCGAATCCTTGCAGAAGATGTTAGCGCGCTACGGCACTGGCTGCGGCACGTTCGACGTCGCCCGGGAGCTCCTGGTCCGCCGGGTGAAGTTCGTCCGCTCTGCCGTCCGGCAAATACACCTCGCCATGGCGCAGTACGGCGAGGTGTCCGCTCGGGTGGCCGCGTACGGAATCCTCCGGCACCTCGAGGCGTCCGGGCTTCCGCTTCCTTCGCCTTCGAGCCCGCACCCGGTCGCCTTCGTGGGGGACCACCTCCGGACGCCAAGCCCCGCCCTGACCCAATCTTGGAGGGCGCTCAAGGCGATCTGGCAGACCGAAGGCCCTGCGGCGATCCAGGCTTGGCTGGAGGATGCGCTCCGTGCGCGCGGCCCTCCAGCCCCTTTGAATCCTTCAACCTCGGCCCGCTTGACGGACCCGCAGGTGTAGCTCTAGGGATCGGTCCCAGCCTTACCCTGTAATAGTTTAGGGAACTTAGTTGTATTAATAAAGACTACTTTTCCGGGACTTACTCAGGGTGTTTGCGGTCGCGATCTTGATGTCGAGGTACTTGAACCGGACGACGCCCTTCGGCATCGCTGGGCCATCCTCGAAGCTGTGCGGGCAAACCAGCTCGCGCGCTTCGTTCTTCCCCGCGGCAGTGACGGACGTGTGGACTCCGACGTCCTTCAGGGGAATCTGAAGCATGTGAAGGAAGAAGAGAGAGGGTCCCGCTCGCCGTCCTCGTCCTCCGAACCGGTTGATTGGTCCGATACGGAGGCTGACTCGAGCGGAGCGCCCCCCGAGGAGGGCGGTCTGCGCAGCTGGGCTCAGCTCCAAGCGGACCAGAGAACTTTCCGCGCCCAGAAGAAGGAAGAGGAGCGCAGGAAGAAGAAGGAAAGGTCCGGTCGGGGGGCGAGCACGACTTCCGGCACTTCTAACCGAAGGGGCCCGCGGTTCCTTCTTGGCCTGGACGAGAACTTTTCTTGATCTCCTCCTTTTGCTTGTAACGAACATTGTATGCTTATGTGCTTGCTGTTGTACGCTTCATATGCTTGCTGCAGCCTGCGCCTCGCTCTCTCTCTTTCCCCCCTCTTGGCGGGTAGCTGGTTGACTAGCTGGGCGCTAAGTAGCTCAGGAGAGGGAGAGCGTACGGTGCGTGCCACATCGGCGCGTTTGGGGTGTGTCGAGCTCGGGACCCGAATGGGAGGGTGCGTCGAGCCGGGGCTCGGAACCCGAAAGTGGTGGCGCGTCGAGGCATAGCTCGGAACCCGAATGTGAGGGTGCTTCGAGCCGGAGCTCGGAACCCGAATGTGAGGGTGCTTCGAGCCGGAGCTCGGAACCCGAATGTGAGGGTGCGTCGAGGCATAGCTCAGGACCCGAAAGTGAGGGTGCGTCGAGCCGGCGCTCGGAACCCGAAAGTGAGGGTGCGTCGAGCCGGAGCTCGGTACCCGATTGTGAGGGTGCGTCGAGCCGGAGCTCGGAACCCGATTGTGAGGGTGCGTCGAGCCGGAGCTCGGAACCCGATTGTGAGGGCGCGTCGAGCCGGAACTCGGAACCCGAATGTGAGGGCGCGTCGAGCCGGAGCTCGGAACCCGAATGTGAGGGTGCGTCGAGCCGGAGCTCGGAACCCGAAACTGAGGGTGCGTCGAGCCGGAGCTCGGAACCCGATTGTGAGGGTGCGTCGAGCCGGAGCTCGGAACCCGATTGTGAGGGCGCGTCGAGCCGGAACTCGGAACCCGAATGTGAGGGCGCGTCGAGCCGGAGCTCGGAACCCGAAAATGAGGGTGCGTCGAGCCGGAGCTCGGAACCCGAAAGTGAAGGTGCGTCGAGCCGGAGCTCGGAACCCGAAAGTGAGGGTGCGACACAAGCTGTGTTGGTCGGAATAGTTAGCTGAAAATTTTATTACGCAGATGGGGGATACAAACAGGCGGCAGTGGCCGCTAATAAAGTACATCGGTAGTGTTACGGGAAGTAGCGCTTCAGGTCCCCAGCGTGCCACGTATGCACGGGAAGTAGCGAGACGGTAGGACCCAGGCCGTCCAGACTTCGTAACAATGTACGGTCCTTCCCACTTGTTGCCCAACTTGGTGGGGGCGACCACCGCACGGAGGACGAGGTGCCCTGGTTGGAACTCGTTGCGCTTAACCTTGGTATCATACCACCCCTTGGTCTCTCTCTGATAGTGGGATAGGTTGGCGACGGCGCGCAACCGCGTTTCTTTGGCTGCGAAGCCGTGGTGGTCCACTCCGGAGGTGTTGGTGCGAAGGCTCAAGTGCTTTGACGGCTTCGGCTCAAAACCGTCAGTGTATCGGAGACTGACTTCGGTGAAGCGAAGGCCAACAGGCTTCAGGCTTCTCACCGAAGCTACCGCACCCCTCGCGTGCGAAGGAAGGCTGCAGAAAGTCAAAGACTGCAAAGGCTGACACTGTCTGTTCTGTAAAAAGCTGACACTGTCCCCTCTGCAAAGCTGACAGAGAAGCCTCCAAAATAAAGGTGGACTACCTTTTGTACCCCTTAGTTCTGTAGAGACAAAATGAATGTAAACCCTAGGGGTAGTGTAGTCAATTCCTTTGGGTGGACTGTGGGCTATAAATATGGGGGCTCGGTAGGTAACATTTAACACTTTGAGCATTTACTGTTGAGCTCCTGTAGCCACATACTTCGTTTGAATACATCCAGAGAGTTCATTTTTGTGTTCCTTGTTCAAGCGGCGAAGCCCTGCTTTGTGTGCTTTTTGCTTGAGCTCGCTTTGCATACCTCGCCTGTAGTAGTGCACCGAAGCCTGTTGAGGCGAAGGTTGTTTTTCGTGCGAGGTGTGTTTTGTCAGTGTGCATTCGCTCTGTGTAACACGAGGCGAGACCTCGCTGCTTACTAGCGTAGCCCTGACCGAGGCCCGTTTGCTTCTTGTGTCGAAGCCCTTAGCATAGTCCATTTGCGTGTGCGTGTAGACCTTCGTGTACGAAGCTCAGCACCAGTTGCTGCTGCCAAGTACTTGGTCGAAGTCCTCAGAGGGCTGTCCACTCTTGCGAAGGGTGAAGTGCGAAGTCTGCTCGAAGCACCCTGTGTGCGGAGCCTGCACTGACTGAGCAGAGTAGATTTCCGAGGGTTGTAAGTGGAGCGAAGTCTTCTTGGCTTCGAACTTCTGCTCCTCCGAAGCCTGTGTTCGGAGCTGTCGAAGTACCTCCGAACCAGACCTTCGAAGGTAGTGTTCGAAGCCTGTTCCGCAGGAGACAGAACTGAAACCGAAGGCTAGTTTTTAGCCCGAAATTTTAAAAGCTCCCATTCACCCCCCCTCTGGTCGCCGTTTCCGGTCCAACAGGTTCTTGTGGACATAGTGGAAGGGGCGGAAGAGGATAAAGGCATACCAGAACCAGAACCAGAATCTGGATCATCATCCAAAATAAAATCCCAGGCAGTCAATTTCTTACCAGTACTGTCTGCCTGTGATGGTCTCTGCAATCTTATAGCACCAAACTTGTTATCATATGTGTTATAAAGTGTATGGAGATGTGCTCTCACCTCAGTTAAATATGCAGAATAATCAGTACCAGTAAGAGAAGATAACAACCTAAGCACACTATAGAAATGTTTCAATTTAGCTCTAGGATCTAATATGAATGCAATGGAATAAAGTAATGGAATGTTCCTCCAGTACTTTAGAAATTTGTCTTTCATAGGGATAACTACAGTTCTAAGAATTCTATCATTTTCATAAGTCTGTAGGTGTTTAGCAAAGTTAATAAGATGATGCAACATAAGGGCAGAGGTAGAGTAGTAAACACCAGACATAACAACAGTTGAATCATGGAATAGCTCAAGAAATGATAGAATTTTTTCAGCCACATACCAATGAGATTCTGTGAGAAGTAGAGGTTCACCTTCTTTTCTAGGATAGTTAGTCTCAATGAAGACACTAAAGGTGGACCTGTAAGGGACCAGATGTTTAAGCATCAAATAGGTAGAGTTCCACCTCACCTCCATGTCCAAACCAAACTTTGTAGGACGTACACCAGTAGTAATACAATAACGCTTATATGCACCAATGCGTTGATTAGATGAGTTAAGAAATGAAATTGCAGTCCTAAATTATTCAAGGTAAGGCTTCAGCCTCTTCAAGCCAGATTTAACAATCAGATTAGTAATGTGACAAGCACATCGTTGATGCAACAAGATATCACCAATATAACCAGACAAATGCGGTGTGAGCTTATGCATAGCAGTAGTATTAGAAGAAGCATTGTCTAAAGTAACAGCAAACACTTTGTTTTCTAAGGCATAATCTTTTATCACAGCCAGCACAAGATCAGCAATGTTCTCACCAGTGTGAGATACATCAATAAGCCTAAAGCCAATTATCCTTTTCTCTAATTGCCAAGCAGAGTTAACATAGTGGGCAACCATAGAAAGGTAATCCTCCTTAGCATTACCAGACCATATATCAGATGTGAGCGAAACAGATGTAACACTAGAGTTAAAAGACTCGATAAGCTTACCACGTGAATCAGTAAAGTATTTTTTTAATATCTCTAGTGGTGGTTTGCCTAGATACAGGAACAAATCTAGGATTATGAGCAAGCTTAATGTATTCCTCAAATTCATCGTACTCACCAAAACTAAGTGGAAGATCAAATCTAGCAATCAAGCGACAAAGTTGAGTACGAGCAACCTCAGCATTGTACTCCCAATGTCGAACAGTACCATCAGGATTAAAATGAATTAATGATTGAGACGACCGAGACTTACCAATTCTAGCCTGACATTTAGACCTATGCCTCAAGAGATGGCCAGTGCCACTAGTAGATAGAGCAGAATAAACACGACTGCAATGGTTGCACTTAGCTTCATACCTGACGTTTTTGCCACCAATTACCTTAAAGATCTTCTCAAAGTCATTCCAAACATCAGAGGTCGTGGAACGGGACCTCTTCTGGCTGCCCTGGGTGGAGTCCCCCTGGCATGCCGCAGCGCCACCGTCCTCGGCATCAGCTCTGATGTCGGTAGGATCGGCACTGCTGCGGCCGCCTAAGAGCTCCTCCCTCTCCAAGCCCAAGTCTACCACATCATCCCCGGTTCCACCCAACAAACGAAGTTCATTGTTGATGGAGGGCCCATCCACTTCGTCAGCCATCACCAGCCCTCTGGTTCCTCAATGGATTCCTATAAAATGTAGATACAATTCTTACTATTAGTACAATATTAACAGAACAATCAAAGCATGCAATTCTAACTATTAGTCTATTACCTTAAATCCGGAGCACCAGAGTTGCTAGTGAGGTCAACAAAGAAATGATGGAGCCTTTAGGAGATGATGAGCAAACTTGGACAGAAGGGATAGATACTACAAAAAAACAACACAGACCTAGAAAAGAACATCTACAGGATCACATTAATGTACATGAACTGCAAGAAGTAACAGAAGTATACACACAGATGACAGAACACATCAAGAAGTAACAGAACTACACGAGTATATTAATGTACATGAACTACAAAAAGTAACAAAAGTATACACAGAACACATCAAGAACAAGAAGTAACAGAACTACAGAAGTATACACAAAGATGACAGAACACATCAAGAAGTATCAGGACTACAGAAGTATATTAATGTAAATGAACTGCAAAAAGTAACAGAAGTATACACAGAACACATCAAGAACAAGAAGTAACAGTCAGAACTACAGAAGTATAATAATGTACATGAACTGCAAAAAGTAACAGAAGTATACACAGAACACATCAAGAAAAGAAGTAACAGAACTACAGGAGTATAATAATGTACATGAACTGCAAAAAGTAACAGACGTATACACAGAACACATCAAGAACAAGAAGTAATAGAACTACAGAAGAAGAATAATATACATGAACTGCAAAAAGAAACAGAAGTATACACAGAACATATCAAGAACAAGAAGTAACAGAACTACAGAAGTATAATAATGTACATGAACTGCAAAAAGTAACAGCAGTATACACATAACACATCAAGAAAAGAAGTAACAGAACTACAGAAGTATAATAATGTACATGAACTGCAAAAAGTAACAGACGTATACACAGAACACATCAAAAACAAGAAGTAACAGAACTACAGAAGAAGAATAATATACATGAACTGCAAAAAGAAACAGAAGTATACACAGAACATATCAAGAACAAGAAGTAACAGAACTACAGAAGTATAATAATATACATGAACTACAAAAAGTAACATAAGTATACACAGAACACATCAAGAAAAGAAGTAACAGAACTACAGAAGTATAATAATGTACATGAACTGCAAAAAGTAACAGATCTATAACATACAGGAGCACTCGTGCTAGCTAGCTATGGTACATCACCAACAGATCTAGAAAAAGAACATGCACAGT
>JAAALK010002141.1:0-22664 GCA_019279435.1 Zizania palustris | reverse complement strand
GCGGGACTCACCTATTTGCCGTAGATCGAGAAATGTAGCCCAGCTCCGAGTGCCAAGTCGAGCCAAAGTTAACCTTGAATTAACAATGATGAGGATGCACCGAGAGTTGTTTTGTGGTTCTAGTAGTTGTGTTGTTTAGTTTACCTACTCGATACTATTTATAGTCTAGAAACTTGTCGTCCACTACGATTGTAACCGATTTTGTTTGGATCTCTATCGGCTCCTCTATATCCGATCACGTCTAACGGATAGACCCCTCTGATCAGTTTTGACCGGACCTTTTTGACTTCTGATGACCACACTGAGTTCTTACTAGGCTTGGGCCTTAACTAAATTTTACCGTTAACACCACCGCACGGTCAACAACAACCGTTCAACGCTCCATGTGATATTATAACTGTATGTGATATTTATAACTCTAGTTCTAACTCTACAACATATGACAATATTAGTTATATGATTATCTTTATTTTATCATTATCTCATCTAGAAGCTCATTATACTATATGTGTATATGAATAGTAAAATTCTTAAAATTTTCCATGTTATATGAAGAAGAATGACAAATCATTTAGCTTAGATGAATAAAGTTGAGAGGAGTACAAAGCAGATATTTTGCTACATGTGACTTACAACGACTAATATTGTTTATAATCAATAGAGCCATCAAATTATGAGTTGAAAATATTTGAATTTCTAATTATCAATTAGCCATGTTATATTGTATGTGAATAAAATATGGTGTTGTCAGATATGAATTTGTTATTTGTATTGTAAGTTTTTAATTTATGTCAGAAAATAACAAACATCTGCCAAAATCTTAATAAAATATATCAATAATTTATGTAACGAAGCATTAATTTTTGTTGTTCCATAATTTTCAAATTTTACAGAAAAAGTGATCGGTCGGTTTGTCTGCCTGACTGAACAGTTACTAAGCTTGACTAGCTAATAACTGAGCCGGTGCCACTCGGTAAGCTCGGTAACCTTTTTGCGCACACTGCACGATCTGAATTTAAAATTTCAAAAATAAAATTTGATCGATTTGGAACGAAATATCCAGACCCGGCCAAAACGGACTGGAGAACCTGATTTATACATACACATACACAGACTACATATACATACATATATACATATATATATATGTAATACAATATGATAAGCTAGCTTATATGCTATCTCTATTTTTTAATCAAATACATGCTTATTAATTCAATGTTAGTTAAGTGAATCGCACACAATTCCTACTCTTTAGAAAAATAGGAGTTAGGACATGTGAATCTGACGTGATCTGTGTTATCCGATCTCATAGTGGTACGGCAATATATATAATCTTTTTGTAAGTACCGAGTTACATGTGTGCACTAGACTTAATCTTTTCTTGTACGATCTGTGAACAAAATGACGTGTAGACCAATCGTTTCTTGTAATGTTAATAAAATGCACGTAGATCGAGAAATAAAATTTTAGACCCTTGTTATATTGGATGTCATATCGGATATTTGGATATCAATTTGAAAGACTAAACGTGAACCAATTATAAAAATAATTGCAGAATCGGAAGATAATTCGTGAGATGAATTTATTAAGTCTAATTAATCCATGATTAACAAATGTTTACTGTAGCATCACATTATCAAATCATGACATAATTAGACTCATTAGATTCATCTCACGAATTATCCACCAATTATGAATGAGTTTTATAAATAGTCTAAATTTAATACTCCAAAATAGTATCTAAACATTCGATGTGATGGGGCTAAAAATTTATTTAGCCCCTAATCCAAACAAACCCTTAATTCATTCCTCTTGATCTGCAGTCAAAACGATCTTCCACAGAGCTATATATGGAGTCGATTAACGATTTTGTGCCGCAACTAACTGTTCGGTAGCCGCTAGCTAGCTTGTTCTTTTAATCCGATCGGTTTGATTAAAAATTAAAAATTAATAAACAAAAACCTCTCAAACATTAAACCGACATACATGATTGTCATTAATTTTATGATATTACATTGTGGTTATGTATTTTCATAAGTCGTTAGATACGACGAACGTGAGTCAAGGTGTGAACTACATGTACAATATAGGTTTTTTGTTTATACGGTTGGCTCAAATCTAGTTACTAAACATTATTTGTACATGAGATTTAGATTTATGAAGAGGGCAAAAGGATAAGACAAAGGAAAGTCAATGGATAGCGACCGGCGACCGAGATCAAATGATAGTGAAAATGATAGATTTACATATCAAGAATCTAATAGAACAAACATACATTGTCACAGTTTACCATGATGCAAGCGGTAGTGTGGTGGTGGCCGAGCAACTATCACGGGACAAACAATTGATGCATCATCTACACATAGTCCAATCTATTTTATAGTTAAATTATATTCACAATTATATATTATATTGTTGTTGCAATCATATATTAAGTGACATAATATTTAATTTATTATAAGTGAGACAAGTTATGCACATGCTATTCATGACACTAACTATGTATGCCAAGCAAACAAAGGACAAAAAGTACTTCCCACTTGTTGGTGTTGTTTTTGATCACACACGTGGTTTAGGAGATCTTCTTAACTCTAGTGCAGGTCCTAAATTCTTGGGGTTCTAAGCGTGCCAATCAGTTTGACCTTGCAACTGATAAGGTACAACAAATAGTTAGTAGCAACGCCGATCAGCAATTGAGCCAATGGACACGATATAAACCGATACACGAGTATCAGGGAAGGGCCAGGACATGATTGGCGATCGGGCACACACAATGCCCGCACAATCGGACCTATGTGCTCGAACCGATCAGTAATCCCCGATGCCAAAATATATAACACCGAATCAAAAGGTAACACATCAGCTTGTACTCCGATAGAACCTAAACTGAGCATACCAGATAATTTCCATACTATAAACCATCATGACAGCAAAATCGAACCTAACCAAGACAATTGCTAAATCACAGATGGCTAACAATCTTTAACATATCAGACATACTTTATTCAAATGAATGGTGTATAACATAAACCAAACACAATAGATCAAGATGTCGAATTTAAATGATGAAGCCTCGACCTACAATATCTAATCTATGTTGATTTAAGAGATCATAATTATACAACATCAAACCTAGCTAGTACACCATGATAAACCAGCGATCACACTGACCGAACTAGCGTCACAAGAGTTCAAAGTGATGTAGCTTTGAACGACACCAACTTAGCCAATACGATCACCAGGGTAGCGGGACTCACCTCTTTGTCCGAGATTGAGACAACGTAGCCCAACTCTGAGTGCCAAGTCTCGCCAGAGTTAACCTTGAATTAACAATGATGAGGATGCACCGAGAGTAGTTTTGTGGTTCTAGTAGTTGTGTTGTTTAATCTACCTTCTTGATACATATTTATAGTCCAAAAACTTATCGTCCACTATGATCATAACTGATTCTATTTGGATCTCTATTCATCTCTATCGGCTCCTCTATATCCGATCACGTGTAACAGACAGACCCCTCTGATCAATTTTGACTGGACTTTATGACTTCTGCTGACCACACTGGGTTCTTAATAGGCATGGGCCTTAACCAAATTTTACCGTTAACACCACTGCACAGTCGACGACAACCGTTCGACGATCTATGTGATATTTATAACTCTAGTTCCGACTCACGGTATATGACAATATTAGTTATGATTATCTTTATTTGTATCATTAGCTCGTCTAGAAGCTCCTTCTACTATATATGTATATGTACTAAATTCTCAATTTATTCTATGTTATATGAAGAAGAATGACATATCATTGTAGCTTAGACGAATAGAGTTTAGAGGAGTACAAATCACATATTTGCTACATGTGACTTACAACAACTAATATTGCTTATAATCAATAGAGCCATCAAATTATGAGTTGAAAATATTTGAATTTATAATTATCAATTAGCCATGTTATCATGTTATATTGTATGTGAATAAAATTTGGTGTTGTCAGTTATGAATTGTTGTATTGTAAGTTTTAAATTTATGTCAGAAAATAACAAACATCATGTCAAAATCTAATAAAATATATCAAGAATTATATATCGTTACAATAATATTTTGTAGTTTTATAATTTTCAAATTTACAGAAAAGTGGTCAGTTAGTTTGTCGCTGCTGATCAGTTACTAAGCTTGACTAGCCAAAACTTAACTGAGCCGGTGCCACTCGGTAACGCTCGGTAACCATTCTTGCGCACACAATCTGAATTTAAATTTTGAAAACTAAAATTTGATCGATTTGGAACGGTTACTGCTGGGACGAAATATCCAGACCCGGCCAAAACGGACTGGAGAAACTTACATATATATACACTACATACATATACATATATACACATATACATATATACAACATATTATATGATATGCTAGCTTATATGTTATCTCTATTTTTAATCAAATACATGCTTATTAATTCAATGTTAGTTAAGTGAATCGCACACAGTTCCTACTCTTTAGAAAATAGGAGTTAGGACATGTGAATCTGATGTGATCAGTGTTATATCCGATCTCATGGCCGGTACGGCAACGTATATAATCTTTTTGTAAGTACTGAGTTACATGTGTGCACTAGACTTGATTTTCTTGTACGATCTGTGAACAAAATGACCTGTAGATCCAATCGTTTCTTGTAACACGTGAATAAAATGCACGTACGATTTGTTTGGAACAAAGACTAAATTTTAGCCCGTGTTACATAGGATGTTTCGACATTAATTTAAAGAACTAAACGTGAACCAATTATAAAAATAATTATAGAATTAGTGGATAATTCGCGAGACGAAATTATTAAGCCTAATTAATCCATGATTAGTAATTTTTTACTGTAGTATCACATTATCAAATCATGACGTAATTAAACTCATTAGATTCGTTTTACGAATAATTCACCGATTATAAATGTGTTTTATAAATAGTCTATATTTAATACTCTAAAATAATATCTAAACATTCGATGTGACGGGGACTAAAAATTTATTTATCCCCCAATCCAAAAACCCCCTTAATTCGTTTCTCTTGATCTGCAGTCAAAATACTCTACCACGGAGCTATATATGTAGTCGATTAATAATTTTGTGCGGCGACTAACTTTTCAGTAGCCGCTAGATAGCTTGTTCTTTTAATCGATCGGTCTGATTTAAAATTTAAAATTAATAAAAAAACTCTCAAACATTAAACCAACTGACATGACCGTCATCATTACTTTTATGATATATTACATCGTGGTTATGTATTTTCATAAGTCTTAGATACGACCGACGTGAGTCAAGGTGTGAACTAACGGTACAATATAAGTTTTTTGTTTATACAGTTGGCTCAAATCTAGTTACTAAACATTATTTGTACATGAGATCTAGACTTACGAAGAGGGCAAAAGGATAAGGCAAAGGAAAGTCAATGGATAGCGACTGGCGAGCGAGATCAAATGATAGTGGAAATGGTAGCTTTACATATAAATAATCTAATAATAGTAGCTCAAACATAAACATACAATGTAACAGTGTACCATGATGCAAGGGGTAGTGGTGGCGGTGGCTACACAACTATCACGGGACAAACAATTGATGCATTATCTACACATAGTCAAATCTATTTTATAGTTAATTTATATTCACAATTATATATTATGTATATTTGTTGTTGCACTCATATATTAAGTGACATAATATTTAATTTATTATAGGTGAGACAAGTTATGCACATGCTATTCAGGACACTAACTATGTATGCCAAGCAAACAAAGGACAAAAAGTACTTCTCACTGTTGATGTTGTTTTTGATCACACGCGTGGCTTGGGAGATCTGCTTAACTCCAGTGCAGGTCCTAATTCTTGGAGTTCTGAGTGTGCCAATTAGTTTGATCCTGAAACTAATAAGGTGCAACAAAATAGTTAGTAGCAACACCGATCAACCGTTTGACTCGATGGACACGATATACACCGATACGCGAGTATCGACGAAGGGCCACCGGACGTGGTTGGGCGATTCGGCCGACACGCAATGCCCGCACAATCGGATCTATGCACTCGAACTGATCAGTAATCCCTGATGCCAAAAGATATAACATAGAATCAAAAGGTAACACATCGGTTTGTACTCCGATAGAACCTAAACTTAGCATACCAGATAATATTACATACTATTAAACCATCATGACAGCAAGATCGAACCTAACAAAGACAATTGCTAAATCACGAATGGTAACAATCTTTCAACACATCAGGCATACTTTATTAAAATGAATGGTGTACATCATAAACCAGACAAAATAGATCAAGATGTCGAACTTAAATGATGAAGCCTCGACCTATAGTATTTAATGTACGTTGATTTAAGAGATCATAATGATACAACCTCAAACCTAGCTAGTACACAAGGCTAAACCATCGATCACACTGACCGAACTAGCATCACAAGAGCTCAAAGCGATGTAGCTTTGAATGACACCAACTTAGCTGATACGATCACCGGGGTAGCGAGACTCACCTCTTTGCCAGAGATCGAGACAATGTAGCCCAGCTCCGAGTTCCAAGTCCCGCTAGAGTTAACCTTGAATTAACAATGATGATGATGCATCGAGAATAGTTTTATGGTTCTAGTAGTTGTGTTGTTTAATCTACCTATTGGATACATATTTATAGTCTAGAAACTTATCGTCCACTACAATCGTAACCGATTATGTTTGGATATCTATCTTCATCTCTATCAGCTCCTCTATATCCAGTCACGTGCAACGGACAGACCCCTCTGATCAGTTTTGACTGGACTTTTTGAGTTCTCTGACCACACAGAGTTCTTACTAGGCTTGAGCCTTAACCAAAATTTTACCGGTTAACACCACTGCATGGTCGACAACAACCGTTCGATGCTCTATGTGATATTTTAACTCTATCTGATATTTATAACTCTAGTTCTGACTCTACGGCATATGACAATATTAGTTATGCTTATCTTTATTTGTATCATTATCTCCTCTAGAAGCTCCTTCTACTATATATGTCTATGAGTAGTAAAATTCTTAATTTTATTTTATGTTATATGAAGAAGAATGACAAATCATTGTAGCTTAGACGAATAGAGTTTAGAGGAGTATAAATCACATATTTTGCTACATGTGACTTACAACGACTAATATTGCTCATAATCAATAGAGCCATCAAATTATGAGTTGAAAATATTTGAATTTCTAATTATCAATTAGCCATGTTATCATGTTATATTGTATGTGAATAAAATTTGGTGTTGTCAGTTATGAATTTCACTACGGGAAACGTCTTGTTTGCCGAGTGAGGCACTCGACGAAGCCTTGTTTGCGCTCGACAAACGCTTCGTCGAGTGTTGCACTCGGCAAACAACTCTCGGCAAAAACATCATCGGCAAACAAGGGTTCGCCGAGTGCTTTTTTGGGGGCACTCGGCGACCCTTCAACGAGTGCCATGCAATACAACGGCAAACAAAATAAACTTGACGGGAAAAAAAACGGCCGTGATGGGGGGTTTGCTGAGTGTCAAATGTGGCACTCGGCAAACATAAAAACATAAAATAAAAAAAAGAATGCACCCGCCCGCGCCATTCGGTCGAACAGGTGGTGGGCGTGGCGCGAGGGGTGTGAAGCGCGGCGCGCCGTGCGGCGCCGGGGGCGAGGCGACGGCCGGGGCATCGCGCGGCTGGGGCGGCCGGGGGTGGCGAGGCCAAGGACGTCGTGACGTCGTGGCCGGTGCGGTGCGGATGGGGCGGCGAGGGCAGGATAGTGCGGCCGGTACGTACGCAGTGCGGTGTGGCCGGTGTGCAGGTGCGGCGTGGCCGATGCGGCGCTGACCGGCGTGGCCGGTGCGGCACGGACCGACGCGGATAGGGGCGGGCGGCGCGCGGCCAGGATGGGGCGTCGCACGGCCGGGGCGAGGCGTCGCGCGGCCGGGGAGGGGCGTCGCGCGGCCGAGGGTGTCACACGGTCGGGGCGGGGCAGGCCAGGGCGTCGAGGTAGGGGCGGCGTGGCCGGGGCGTCGAGGCCGGGGTGGCATGGCCGGGGCGGCGCGGATGGAGCGGCGAGGCGGGACAGCGTAGCTGGTGCGGCGTGGCTGGTGCGCCGGTCGGGGAAGAGGGCGTCAGTAGGAGGGAAAGAGAGAGAGAGGAGAGAATGGAGGGAGAAGGAAATGAGGGTTGGTTTTAAAAGAAAATTTTTGAAAATTTTGAAAAAAAGTGCGTCAATTTTGAAATTTGCCTGAAAAATTTGTGCGGGAATGATTTTTTTGGGTTTGCCGAGTGTTGCACTCGGCAAACCCAAAATATTTGCCGAGTGCCTCAAATTTGGCACTCGGCAAAGAGGCTTTTTATTTTTTTTACTTTTGTTTAATTTCTTTTACAATATTTTCCTTGATAGAAATTATAAAATTATATTGCATAAGGACTAAAAATAACCTCAACAACATAAATATGTTTTTTAATAATATTTTATTATTATTTCATACATTTGTAGTTCAAATTTCACCTATTTCAATTTAAATCCTAAACATAATTAATAATTTAAAAATAACAAACTGAACCAAAAATGTGTAATTTTTACATGAGATATATATGTTGTGTGTTTATTGTAGAAAAAATTTCACGTACAAAAAATAATTGACCTATTAAACTTCTTTCAAACCTATCTCATTTCTTCTCTAAACCTTAATCACTTCTCTTATAATCTCCGATTTCTAAACACTCTACGTGATAATTTTCTCTAAATATTTTTAAATTTTTATCACAGTATCTATGTATCATATAATAACACCGTGACAAGTCTCATGTTTTTTAGACATCAATTGATGTTTTTATAATTAAAAAACTACTGAGCTTCACGTTGTTGAACGAGCGTCGCACCCTAAAGTATTCAAAATTTCTTTTAATTCAGTTTATAAGAACCCTAAATAGACTTTAAAACATGAATATGATTTTTTATAGTTTTTGGTTTATTATTTAGGCACTTGTAGTTAAAATTTCACATATTTCAATTTAAATCCTAGAAACATATTTAATAATTTAAAAATAACAAACTGGACCAAAAAATGTGTAATTTTTACATGAGATAATATATGTTATTTTTTATTGTAGAAAAAAATTTGAAGTACAAAAAATAATTTACCTGTTAAACTTCTTTTAAACCTATCTCATTTCTTCTCTAAACCATAATCACTTCTCTTATAATCTCCGATTTATAAACACTTTAAGTGATAATTTTCTCTAAATATTTTTAAATTTTATCACAGTATCTATGTATCATATAATAACACCATGACAATTCTCATATTTTTTAGACATTAGTTGATTTTTTTATAATTAAAAAACTATTAAGCTTCACGTTGTTGAACGAGTCACATCCTAAATTGTTCAAAATTTCTTTTAATTCAGTTTATAAGAACCCTAAATAGACTTTAAAGCATGAATATGATTTTTTCATACTTTTTGGTTTATTAGTTTAGGCACTTGTAGTTCAGATTTCACCTATTTCAATTTAAATCCTAGAAACATACTTAATAATTTAAAAATAACAAACTGATCCAAAAATGTGTAATTTTTACATGAGATAATATATGTTGTGTTTTTATTGTAGAAAAAAAATCGAGTTAAAATCAAATTGGAAATATCACGTAGAATCGAAACAAAGGTTCAGAAAAAAATAAAAAAAATGGGTTTGCCGAGTGTTTTTTAAAAAACACTCGGCAAACCCTCAAATTTTTTTTTGCCGCGCAAAAACGCCGTCGTGATGTCCATTAGTAACTTGTTCAAAAAACACTCGGCAAACATTTAATTTGCCGAGTGTTTTTTGTTTGCCGAGTGTTTTTTTTTAAAAACACTCGGCAAACAAATTTTTGCCGAGTGCCTGAGATATTGCACTCGGCAATGTCTCAGGCACTCGGCAAACTTTGCTTTTCTGGTAGTGTTTGTTGTATTGTAAGTTTTAAATTTATGTCAGAAAATAACAAACATCTTGTCAAAATCTTAATAAAATAGATCAAGAATTTATATATCGATACAATAATATTTTGTAGTTTTATAATTTTCAAATTTTGCAAAAAAAGGGTCAGTTGGTTTGTCTGCCTCACTGATCAGTTACTAATCTTGACTAGCCAATAACTGAGCCGGTGCCACTCGGTAACTCTCGGTAACCATTTTTGCGCACACGATCTGAATTTAAAATTTCAAAACTAAAATTTGATCGATTTGGAACGGTTACTGCGGTACTGAAATATCCAGACCCGACCAAAACGGACTGGAGAAACCTGATATGTATGGACCCACCGACCCAGTGAAGTCCACAACTTGCTATGGATTTCAAGCGCACGCTGCAGGCTAGTTGCCTGCTTCCAACTTGCGCTTGTCCACAACTGGAAGGTCGCTGTTGAGTTGAACGTCCGGCAGCCGGCAGCCACAGATGTCACCCTGTAAAATTCAATGCCAATCCCCTTGGTGGCATGCAATCGATAACAACGCAGAGGTAGGATCTAGTGATAGATTCTTCTTCGCACGCGCGAGGCCGGAGAGAAAGAAAAGCTCTGCGCGCAACGTACCGCCGGACGTAACCGAGCGGCGGCGCCGGCGGGGTGGAGTATTCTGTATTCTCACTGGCAAGACGAAACCAAGCAGATGTGATCGCTGATGACGCGTATGTAGAAGGGACAGGACTACAGCAGTACGCGTATTTATAATTAACTTAAAATGGCGTCGATTACTGGACAAAAGCATACCCATACGACATCACTACCGGAAAACGTGAGTTTGCCGAGTGCCAAGATGTTTGCCGAGTGCATTTCATCGGGCACTCGGCAAACACTATTTTGCCGAGTGCCAGATGTCATGCACTCGGCAAACATCTTGGCACTCGGCAATTCCAGCTCTTTGCCGAGTGCCCTATAGGTGGCACTCGGCAAACAACCTGAAAAATCCTCCGTCCAATTTTTTGCTGACGGCGTGAATGACGGAACGTGTAAATTTTTGGGTTTGCCGAGTGCCACTAACGGACACTCGGCAAACCCAAGCCTTTGCCGAGTGCCACTAGAAAAACACTCGGCAAAGATGACCCAATATTTTATGTGAAAACACATTTTGAGTCCATATCACATTTCAAAATGTTTTGAACCTGAATTTTTTTTTACAGTCATAATTCAACATCTTTTAATCCTTGATAAATTTTCATTTTTTATGAGTGGGTTTGGTATTTTTAATAAAATATTTGTATTTCTAGGATTTACTTCCAAGTGGGTCAAATTTGAAATGCATGTACATGAAATAATGACTCAAAAATTATGGAAAAATCATATTTGTGTTCATGATTACATTTGTAATCTTTTACAACTAAATATAACTAAATATTTAAAATCTAATTTACGACACTCGACCGGCAATATGCAGGTTAATGGTTTTTTAATTATAGAAAATGTAATTGATGCCTAAAAAATATGACACTTGACATGGTGTCATTATATCATACATATATGATATGGTAAAAAATTCATAATGTTTCGACAAAGTTTTCAAGTATGACCTTTAGAAATTGGACAACCTTCGAGAAGGTTTAGGAGTTTAGGGATGAAATGAGTTAGGTTTAGAAGCAAATCGATATTCAAATATTTGTTTGAACTTAAAATTTTTTGTACTACTAAAACTCAATTTATCTTATACCATGTCAAAAATTGGCATTTTTTAGAGTTACTTTGCTATTTTTGGTTAAAAATGTTGTTTATAAGATTTTAAGTAAAAGATCCCAAATTTAAACTCTATGTGCCTTATATTTGATTATTTGAACCTAGAAATTTTCTAGGATGAAATATTAGTGTATATTATATAATTACAAATTATGGGATTTTTTACTATCTTTATTCTATTTTAGTTTTTTTTTAAAAACAGTATAAAAATTATTTGCCGAGTGCAAATGGGAATGGCACTCGGCAAAGAAAAAAAAAATCATTTTTGCCGAGTGCCATAGCTAAATGCACTCGGCAAAGTGTGCTGATCCCATTATTTCATGTGAAAACATATTTTCACTCTATATCACATTTAAAACATGTTTTGAACTTCAATTTTTTTTACAGTCATAATTAAACATCTGTTAATCCATGGAAAATTTTCATACTTTTATGAGTGGGATTGCTATTTTTAATAAATTAATCCTATTTGTAGGATTTACTTCCAAGTGGGTCAAATTACAACTGCATGTACATGAAATAATGACTCAAAAATTGTAGAAAAATCATATTTATGTTCATGATTCTATTTTTAATCTTTTACAACTAAATATATCTAAATATTGAAAATATAATTTACGACGCTCGGGCGGCAACATGGAGCTTAATGTTTTTTTAATTCTATAAAATTAAATTAATGCCTAAAAAATATGAAAGTTGACATGGTGTCATTGTATCATACATATATACTGTGATAAAAATTTCATAATGTTTCGACAAAGTTTTCATGTACGACGTTTGCAAACTAGAGAATCGAGGAGAAGGTAAATGTGTTTATGGATGGAATGAGCTAGGTTTAGAAACAAATCGATATTCAAATCTTTGTTTGCCATTAAAACTTTTTATACTAATAAATCCCATTGTATCTTATATCATGTCCAAATTTGTGATTTTTTAGTACTAGCTTGGTATTTTTAGTTAATTGAACTTCCTTATAGAATTTAATTAAAAGATCACAAATTTGAACTACAAGTACATTAAATTTGTTTATTTGAAGTAAGAAATTTTTTAGGAGTAAAAATAACTGTGTATTACATAATGCCAAATTATGGGATTTTTTACTGTTTTATTTCTATTTTAGTTTCTTTTTTTAAAAAATAAAAAAATCTTTGCCGAGTGCAATTATCCCTGGCACTCGGCAAAGAAAAGGTTTTTTTAAAAATAATATTTGCCGAGTGCCTCACTAATGGCACTCGGCAAAGGTTTTTTTAAAAAAAAAAATTGTTTGCCGAGTGCCACCCAATTTGGGCACTCGGCAAACCTAGTTGCCTTCTAAAAAAGGCCCGCCCGCAGATCTGGGCGCAGCGCCCAGATCTGCTCCCCCGCGCGCAGCTGCCCCCCGCCCCCGCCGCCGCCTGGTGCCCCGCTCCCCCGTCGCCGGCAGCCGCTGCTCCCGCCCGCGCGCCTGCTCCCCCGCGCGCCTGCTCCCCCGCCGCCAGTAGCCCGTGCGCCCCCGCCGCCGGCCGCCGCTGCGCCCCGGCGCCACTCCCCCGCGCCCCGCCGCCGGCCAGGCCGGCGCCCCGCCGCCCCCCCCCCTCAGCCCCCGTCGCCGGCCTCCCCCCACCCCCGCCGCCGGCAAGCCGCCCCCCCCCCCCCGCCGGTCGGCGCCACCTAGCCTCCTCCTCGGCGCCTCCACCTCCCCCGGCCTCGTCCTCCCCCCGGCGCCCCCGGCACCACCGGCTCCTCCTCCTCCGGCCGCCGGCCCCCTCACTCCGGCCGCCGGTCCCGCCGTCTCCTCCGCCCCCAACAACCCCTACCTCCTTCGGTATTTTTGACACCTAAAATTTAGGGTTTTAAATTTTTGTTTGAAATTAGTTTAAATTTTGTGGTGATGCTATAGTATGTCAAATGTTAGTTTATTCATTTGTTGAAATTTCATATATATATATGTGTGTGTGTGCCTATATATATATACATGTTAGTTTATACATGTTAGTTGAAATTAATGATATATTTAATGTAATGTTTAATCACATATGTAATCACATGTTTAATGCCATGAATATACCATGTTGTTGTAATATACATGTTTTAGAAATTTTAATATAATCGTTGTAATAGTTTTTATGTTTTAATGATTATGTTGATTAATATCTTTTGTATGTGGATGCCGGCCATCGTGCCGTGATATATATATACATGTGTGTATGTGGATGTCGGCCATCGCGTCGTGATATGTGTATGTGGGTGACGACCATTATGTCGTCCTATTTTAATTTTTCTTGTTATTGTCGCGTAACCTAGGCGTCTCCCGTTCGGAAGAGTTACGGTTTGGAATATGCATGTCTTTGCATATTTGTGGCCGTAACTGTTTCGAATTGTCCACGTTTGGACAGCCGGAAGATGCGTAGATTGAGCTCGTTTTCATGCCTCGTTCCGATTCGACTCATGGTTTCGGCAGCACCTCCTCGTTGTTCTCCGAACGCACATCCTCTTGGCATGTTGCCCAGACGTGCGTTTGGAGAGCAGCGGGGAGGTGTTGCCTGTTCCCAACAACGAAGACTATAACATAGACCCGAACACATACGACGGAGAGTTCTTTCAAGAAGATGGGCTACCAGGCATGTTTGTTATTGACTTGACGGAGACGATGGAAGTAGATAACGAAAGTGGTGCCGATGCCGACGAAGGAGACGAGATTCATAATGGAAGAGACTTAGAACTGCTAGAGAGATTGCACTCAAGCACTCAACGTGATGACAACATTCCATCTCCTGAACAGCTGGACGATTACATCATATCACGTGATAGTGATGACGATACATATGATCCAGCAAATCCGGACGGCGATGACTATTTCTAGCAGCTGTATGAGAATTATGTTTAATTTTACAATAAATGCGTTTAGAACACATTTCACGGTTTATCTAAAGTGATTTACTCTTTTTCGTAGCAGGTGATTGAAATATGGTGGGGGGTTTAAAGAAATTAATAAGTGCAGTAGTAGGAAAAGGCGGTAGATCCACTCCCTCTCAAGATGAGGTCGGGTCCTCATCTAGACCTCGAGGTAGGAGAACGAAGAAGTCAGCAGTGAGAGGAAAGGCACCCGCGCCCTCGAGTGAAACTAGCCATATACCGGCATCCCGTCGCGACGATGATTACGTGCCGGATGAGGAAGAGGAGGAGCAGGCTAGGGTGGAGGAGGAGGAGGAGGAGGTGGGGGCAGAGGGTGGGGAGGTTGGGGCAGAGGGAGAGGAGCAGACTACAGAAGCGGCTGCAGTGTGGTTGCGTGGTCCTTCGTCACTCCCGAGGCGACCAGTGGCAGTAGCTGATCGTCCGCTCATTCGACCAGATGGAAATAGGTAAGTTGTTGTAGAAAGTCTATAATATATTCTTTTCGTTAGTTTAATTTTTAATATATACTAATACTTTTTAATGATATCGGGATAGGAACTAGATTATGGTTGAACGAGGAGGTCGTGAGTGCTCACGCCATGTAAACGGTATCCTCGGGCTTCTTATCAAGGAAAAGTTCCCTGGTTGATATCTTTGGATGGGAGGACGGAGCCGGCGTACTCATGGAGGCACTATGAAAGTGCGCCGGACGCCCCTGACCGAGAAGGGAGACAATTTGCCCACCTAGCCGATCGAGTCAGGGCTGAGCTCTGGGTAAGTTTATTTTCTTAATATATGTGTCAATACTATTAACATGTGAAAACATATAACATTCTCTTTACATCTATATGCAGGATTTTTATAGATGTGATGAGGGGTATGCGGATCAGGCTGCCGCAGTTATTAATAGAGCCGCCAAGAAGCTTGTCACCGACATGCATTATGAGGCGCGCATTCAAGCTGTTATTGACTTCTGCGCTCAGCACCGTCGAGAGAGGAAGAACAAAAAGGATGCCCGGACCACCTTTCTGACACGAGAGGAATACATGATGGTAAGTGTATTCTCGTGTATCTTCTAATACTTAATATTATGTCATTAACAAATTCACTTGCATCAAATAGGTCCCTCCACAGTGGTGTGCCGCTCATCTTGAGTGTTGGGGCCAAATTGTTGATAGGTGGTGTTCTGCCGAGTGGCAGAGCAGTCACGAGGCATGCCGCCAGCGACGCCTACTCATGCCGGGGGCAGCACACCATCAAGGCTCGCTGAACCTCGACCAGTTTAGGGCGAGATGGGTATGTAGTTACATTTTTTTGCTTAATTGCACAATATAACTCTAACTATCTTTTTGTTTTAGTCAACGGCCAATGCGGGTCAGGAATGCTCCCAAGTCATGGCATATGCTCTGGCTCACAAAGGGAGGGCGGTTGAAGGAAATACTTACAATCCAAATGACCCCGCTGAGTCGTACACTAATCGGAATGCATATCAACGCCTCCAAGACTATTCAGAGATGGCAAGGGAAGTGCATGGCGCCGATTATGACCCAATCGCACATGACATCGATGGCGAGGTGGTCATGAGGGCTGGAGGAGGAAAGAGACATGGGCGATATTTGATGGGCGACGGCACCATTGATACCCGTAGTACCCCCTCTCTATCTGAGGTGAGAGCTCGGAGCTCGACCTCCGGTCCGGGTATACGTCCTCGCCGAGACACATCTATGGGTCTGATTGCTGATCTACAGGTTAGTTCATTTTCATCAATCATCGAACACTTCACATTGTTTGTTTGAGAACATTAACTCTGAAATAATGTTTTGTAGGCCCAACTAAATGAAGAAAGATCACAAAGGACCGAGTGGCAGACCCAGATGGAGGCTCGGCTGCAGGCTCAGATGCAAGCTCAGATGCAAGCCGAGATGTAGACCCAGATGCAGCAGTGGTTTGCGCAGATGGGTGGATCTTTCTCAGGTCATATGGGTCTGCCTGTACTTCCTCCTCAACCTCAACAATCTCCACGGACTCCACAGAGCGGCAATGTGAGTTTCTAATATTGTTATTGTCGGTTTTGTTATATACAAGTGTTCTAACTATTTTTCTTTTTTTTTCAGTTTCATCCATCGGCAGCAGGATCAAACACGCAGCCATCTCCACACACTGGTCATAGCGGTAATGATAATTTGTGAGGCGTGGTGTGAGTTGCCGTGATGAATTTGTTAATTAACTTAAACTTGTCACCGTTAACGCGAACTTGAACTTGTGTATCAATTTGAACTTGTATTTATGACGTGAACGTGAAATTGTGATGTGATCGTGAAATTTGTGATGTAAATGTGATTTTTGTGATGTGTATGTGATTTCTGTGAATATCTGTGATTCAGTGTGAATTTTGGGGCAAATTTTGTGAATAAATGTGAATTTGTGATGCATTTTGTGATTGAATGTGTTTTTTGGATGAAATATGCAAGAAATAAATGAAAAAAAAATTTAAAAATATTTTGCCGAGTGTTACACTCGGCAAAGCCACCTGCAGTGCATAGAAACGTGCCACGTGGCACGTTTCTGTGCACTCTGGGGAGGCTTTGCCGAGTGCCTCCACGTGGCACTCGGCGAAGGGGGTATGCCGAGTGCCACGGGGGCACTCGGCGAAGCCCCACGCGCCACGTGCCCCCCTCCCCCGAGCCCCCTTCGCCGAGTGCCCCCCGTGGCACTCGGCACACCCCCTTCGCCGAGTGCCACGTGGCACTCGGCGAAGCCCCCTCGCGCCACGTGCCCCCCCGAGCCACCTTCGCCGAGTGCCCCCCGTGGCACTCGGCACACCCCCTTCGCCGAGTGCCACGTGGGGCACTCGGCGAAGCCCCGTTAACGGCCACCTCGACCGTCAACCGTGGACTTCGCCGAGTGCTATACGTGGCACTCGGCGAAGTCTATATTGCACTCGGCAAAGACTTCGCCGAGTGCCCGATAAATTACACTCGGCGAACCCTCACGTCGCCGACACGGCCAGTGCCGAGTGGGGTTCGCCGAGTGTGGCACTCGGCGAAGCCTTTGCCGAGTGCATTGTGGGCTTCGCCGAGTGCCCTAGACACTCGGCAAACTCCACTGTTCCCGTAGTGCATGTAGCTGAGTAGCTCCAATGAACTAAACCATCACGTACAGTGCCCATGCTATAATAGCGATTGTAATACTGTCGCTTGATTTTTTTTTTATGAACTTAAGCTTCTTCATTTTTAAAAAAATAATATTATAATTATTAATATATATATTATAAAATTAATAAAAATAAATCAGTTTACATTTAATATAATTAAACAAACTATAATATAATACCATCTTTGTTTCTTTCTGAATATAAGTTATCCTGGTATTTCTATTTATATAAATGACGTTCAAAAGTGATGGGAGTACGGGAGTATGAAAGAAGTAAACCTTACTCTTCTACGTCAGTCGTCATCGATGACAAGGAAGCGCGTACCTGCGGCCTGAAAATTATTCAGTTGGCTTCGTCGCGACGAGCTTTCTGCGAAGTACCAACAGATCGACATGGTCGTGGAGAAAAAGGATCATGAACCGGTCGGTCTTCTGAATAGGGTGTAATAGGGTGTGTTTGATAGAGTTTTTGATTCTAAAATTCACATTAAGGATGTGTTTGGATGAGCTTTAACTATGTTTGGAGCTTCAGCTCTAGCTTCGTCCTATGAAACTGCAGTCAAGCCAACTATTTTTTTGAGAAGTGGACTCCACTGAAAGCGCTCCAGAATAATAAATTAGAATGGTAGAGCAGGGTCTATAACTAGTTTCAAGTGCTCTACTCTAGTTTCATTATGGATTTTAGGAGCTAGAGCTCTACTAAACAGAACCTAAAACTAAAGTGGAGTACTTAAATCTAGCTAGACACTATTCTACCACTTCAGTTCATTTTTCTAGAGCACTTTCAGTGGAATTCACTCTTCAGAAAAAATGTTTGGGTTAGCTCCAGCTTCACAAAATAAAAAGCTGTGTAGTTACCGTCACCGTCAATCCTCGACAGCGGCAATGTGAATAGGAAGCCGCGGGTTGGGTTTTAAAAGGACTCACAAAACACGGTACTTGAGCGGAGCGGTTAATGTGGTTTGTTTGTGACTATTGGATGGTCAGATTTTAATTTGAATTGGAATTTTTTCGGAAAATCTGAAAATAGCAGGCGGTTTTTTGAAAGAAATATTGAAATCTAAGATGTTTTGGAGCTCAAAAAACGACAGAAATTTAAAATTTGTCCGGTCTATTAGTTTGCCACTGAGCTTTTGTTTTTGGTTTTTTAAACGGTTTCTACAGTATAATTCAACAAAAACAAATATTACGCTATTTTTTTGTTGTATCACAAATATTATTCATATTCCTATATTTTTATATCTATATTTTTTCACATTATTCAAATTTTTATTCGATTTCTTATTTTCTCTATTTTAAATCAATTTATTTTCGACATAAACTGATCTATGGTCGCAATTAACCAACCGATTGCTAACAACGAACCGGAAACTGGCGGAGTAGTCACTGCCATAGTAACCGTTCGATTCATTCCCATAAAAACTTTGAATTTTAGTCGGATCACCGTGCTTACCGAGAGTTTGGCCGCGCGCCCTGCTTACCCTGCTTGAGTGTAGTGATGTGTAGTTTTTCCCCCTCGAGGTTTGTCTCTCTGTGTACTACTATATATATAGCTCTTAGGTGTGCCATGTAGGTCGTCACAAGGCACGGGATCTCTAGAATTACACAGCCCAAAACAATTGAGGTAGCCGTCACAGAGCTTGATCAATGGAGATTGGGTCGGTGGAATCGGTTGCCGTTGTTGCGGTGCCCTTCCCGGCGCAGGGTCACCTCAACCAGCTCATGCACCTGTCTCTGCTGCTCGCGTCGCGGGGCCTGGACGTGCACTACGCGGCGCCGCCGCCGCACGTCCTCCAGGCGCGGTCGCGCCTGCATGGCTGGGATCCGGACACCCTCCGCGCCATCCACTTCCACGACCTTGACATCTCCGAGTACGAGTCGCCGTCCCCCGACCCGTCCGCACCCACGCCGTTCCCGTGATCCCGTCCCACCTGATGCCCATGATTGAGACTTACGAGGTCGCCGCGCGCGGCCCGCTCGACGCCCTCCTCGACAGGCTCTCGGCCAACTACCGCCGCGTGGTCGTCGTCTACGACCGCTTGAATTCTTTCGCCGTGGCTGCGGCGGCGCGGTTGCGCAACGGCGAGGCGTTCGGACTCCAGTGCGTGGCCAGCTCGTACAACATCGGATGGCTGGACCCCGCGCACCAGCTCTTGCGTGAGCACGGCGTCCAGTTCCACCCGGTAGATGCCTGCATGTCCAAGGAGTTTGTGGAGTACCTCTACCGATCGGAGCAGGACGGTGCGGTCCCCGCCGGCTTGGTCATGAACACGTGCCAGGCGCTCGAAGGCGAGTTCATCAACGAGATTGCCGCGCACCCGATGTTCAAAGAGCAAAAGGTTTTCGCCGTTGGGCCACTGAACCCACTGCTCGACGCGAGCGCCCGGACGCCGGGGAAGACGCGGCACGAGTGCATGGACTGGCTCGACAAGCAGCCACCGGCGTCCGTCCTCTACGTGTCGTTCGGCACGACGTCCACTCTCCTTGGGGATCAGGTTGCAGAGCTTGCAGCGGCACTGAAGGGCAGCAAGCAGAGGTTCATCTGGGTGCTCCGCGACGCCGACCGTGCCGACATATTCGCCGACTCCGGCGAGAGCCGTCACACAGAGCTGCTGTCCCGGTTCAGGGCAGAAACCGAGGGAACCGGGGTGGTGATCACCGGGTGGGCGCCACAGCTGGAGATCCTCGCGCACGGCGCCACGGCGGCGTTCTTGAGCCACTGCGGCTGGAACTCGACCATGGAGAGCCTGAGCCACGGAAAGCCGATTCTCGCGTGGCCCATGCACTCCGACCAGCCGTTGGACGCGGAGCTGGTGTGCAAGTACCTCAAGGCTGGCCTCCTCGTGAGGCCATGGGAGAAGCACAGCGAGGTGATACGGGCGGCGGCCATACAGGAGGTCATCGAGGAGGCGATGATCTCGGAGAGCGGGATGGCGATACGGCAGCGGGCAAAGGTGCTCGGCGAGGCCGTCCGTGCATCCTTGGCAGACGGCGGGTCCTCACGGAAAGACCTGGATGACTTCGTTGGGTACATCACGAGGTGATAAAGGAAAGAGAACTGCCACGGTACAGGATACCGTTACCAAACCATACCATTAATATCAACCTTCTATATAATTCGCCGCACATATGTATTTCCTTGGTAGTGTATGGGGTACATGACACAAGCTTGTATCGTTCTTGCGGTTACCGTCATGTAGTTTTTCTGTGTAAAGGAAAATCCTTTTCTTCCAGGTGGACAATGATATCAATTTTAGAATTTGTATTACTCGAAAAAAATACCAAATTTTGAATTTTCTAATTAGGGAAATTTGTCCTAGCTACTCCGTATCATCTATTACATTTTCCTTTTACAAACATAACACCGGTCATATTTAAAACTTATTAAGGTCTCATTTGGTCTTATTCTTCTGATTCTTAATTTAGATTCTCTATGTGAAATCATTTGGCTAGCTGGTATATATGATTCTAATTCATGAAAGAGAGGAGTAGTTTGAATTGATTATTATACTCATGAGTCATGGCTCCTGTCTTTTTACTAGAATGTATATTTGATTGATTACACATTGTATTAGTTGTTTTGTTATAAAAAATAATAATCAATTCGAGAATTCTTATTGTTTTTCCATATTTCAGTATAGCAAACGATATTTTCCCCATATTTCAATATAGATGTTTTCCAACAACAATGCAAGATCATTAAAAAATAATCCAGCAAAATAGCAAATTCCTAATCACTGATCACAAGTCGATTAGTTAGCCTGATCGGGAAATTTGGAGCGATCAGCTACTGCTGCGTGACTCATGACTAGTTTCCTAATCGGCCGACTAATTGATGGCCTACTTGTTTAGGCCTAGTTGAAAATTCGGCCAATATTTCAACGGTCCAGCGTAGCCAAAAAAGGAAAACACTACTCCCTCCTTCTCTCAATAGAGGGCGCATAAAAAATTTCACATGTACCAAGACTCACTCTTGGACGCTGCATGGACTCCTTGCATGCCTTCCTGCATGTCCTCGTTTCACGTGCATGTAGCACTTCGTTTCCGGTGGAGGACAATACTTATTCTTCGTGCGCTGCTGTGACTCTCAGCCTTGTGTTCCCGCGTCGTCTCGTACTGCAGTCTCACGGCTAGACACTCCCGCACGTTCATTGTTGTACTCATCCGAGCTCCCGCCCGTTAATTGTGTTCCCACGAGTATTGCCACCAAGAATTTTGCAAGAAAATTTGGAAGCAACTTCATTGTTGTACTCATCCGAGCTCCCGCGCGTTCATGGAACCATTTGCCGCCCACAAATGGAGTATTGGTGCCCATAATTTGCAAGCAACTTTGATCCAAAATCATGGCCATGACTTCCAATATGTACAACACGGCCACATCTTCTCTATGAAACATCATCACTTATTTTCTCTCCTCTCGCTCTCACATCCATTTCAAAGGTTTGAGTATGCCAGATTTTGACCTCAACCAGCCCATCAATTGGGAGCACATTCAAGAGTTTGATGGACTTGTTATTAATCTCAACTACGATTTGAGTGGGATGAAGGTGATGACCATTGACCACAACCTTTCTTTTTTCTATTTATTGGTTTTGTTTAGTGCTCAAGGTTTTCATGGTGCAGGTGATAATGAAGTTGTCAATCATGGAGGAGGAGATGAAGATGATAAACAGCTGGGACAAGGAAATGGTGGCACACATGACATGATCGGGCTCGCCGGCACACACGACATGCTCAGGGTCGCCAGTCGTGGGTGAAGCAGACTTGGACTCGCCGGCCGTGGTCATGCTAGGTTCCATGTCTCAGGCATAGACAACATCGGGCACAGCTAGAGAATACTCAATTGTGGGCACAACAGGCTCTAGGTCACCGGGCTAGGGCGCTCTAGCCACGGTCATGCCAGTTTCGA